>CAKAOJ020001650.1:0-32319 GCA_916701645.2 Sebastolobus alascanus | reverse complement strand
TTTAAATAATAATTTTCTTTTCGTTTGGTCATGTTACCAAAACATAATAATGGCCATGAAATATAATAAAAAAAATTGAAATAATAAAGTTAGACAATTTCATTTCAAATTTCATGGCTTTGAAAAACCACAATAATACATTTTTGCGTTGTTGTCAGTTATATGTAACTAGGAATGTAACATAAGACAGTAGTAGGTGAGTGGGAAATGATAAAATAGAAAATAGATAAATAGTAGATAGATAGCATAAAATAAAGATACTTTTTTGATCCCGAGGAAATAATTAGGCATCCGGGTTAGTTAAACACATGTCCCCAACCAACAATAACCCCAAAAGAATACATTCGAATATGTGAATAAAAAAAATAAAATAGATAACTAATTTGACATAGTAACATTGTCCGCAGTGAAGTGTATTGTCCATTGTAGTGCAAAGTTACAAATAGGTGCAGATTTCTGAGCCTTCGCAGACTGATAAGCAGTGTATACTAGGTGTATTCATTTGAATGTTGTAAATTTTAAAGTAGTCAAGTACTCAGGTGGTTTGTAAACAAGTCACCTCCCACCAACATTCAATGAAAAGATTGGTATGAATACTCAATCGCCACCAATAAAAGGGAGGGTGTGGCACAGAGGAGTGTTCTGCATGTTAAGAAACCCTCCTCGCGAAGTTAACAGCCGTATGCCTCCGTGAACAAAGGAGTTCCTCAGTCAGTCTGTAGAGCAGCGGGCAGCCTGGATTTGAGGTGCTCCTCTGACTGAGTGAGTGGTTGCGAAGGGGGGGTTGATTTCCCAGATATTCATTTGGTTCCAGGGTCCTCCTCTGGTCACTGCACGGATCCATTTCCTGCATCACAGAGCCGCTCTCTCACCAGCTGTCCACCTGCAGCACCCTTTTCTTATCGGGTCCGCAGCACAGCACTGCAGTAACGGGGACCTGCTTCACTAAACTAGCTAAAAACATCTGTCAGAGTCTTTTCTCAGAGTTATGAAGGATCGAGCTCCGCAGAACAGTAACGCGGCTCGGGTCCCTTCCTGAGAAGCGGGTTCTTGTCTACCATTTCCAGTTTTGGGGTTTCCAGTTTTGCAGCCCAGGTATTGGGGACCTGATACTACTCACATCGACCTGGATGGAGACAGGTTCCAAACCCGGGCCTGGTCTCCGGCAGTTCACAACACTCATTCTCGGTCTTGGGGGTGTTCAGCTCGCAGTTCTCGGCACCAGACACAAAGTCCTCCACGCAGGTCCTGATACTCTCTCTCGGGTCATCCTAATACACCCACTACTGCAGTATCATCAGAGTACTACTGCAGTATCATCAGAGTACTACTGCAGTATCATCTGAGTACTACTGCAGTATCATCAGAGTACTACTGCAGTGTCATCTGAGTACTACTGCAGTATCATCTGAGTACTACTGCAGTATCATCAGAGTACTACTGCAGTGTCATCTGAGTACTACTGCAGTATCATCAGAGTACTACTGCAGTGTCATCTGAGTACTTCTGCATGTGGCATGACTCAGAGTTGTGCTTGAAGTCAGAAGTGTAGAGGGTGAACAAGACAGAGGAAAGCACAATCCTCTGTGGAGCGCCAGTGCTGCTGACCACGGTGTCAGAGGAGCAGTCCGCCAGCCTGACATACTGCGGGCTCCCAGTGAGGTAGTCGGTGATCCAGGTGAGCAGGTGCATGTCCCCCCCCATCTCTATCAGCTTGTCTCTCAGTAGCAGGGGCTGGATGGTATTAAAGGCACTGGAGAAATCAAAAAACATGATTCTCACAGCACCTCCCCCCACGTCCAGGTGAGAGTAAGCTCTGTGAAGCAGATAGAGGATGGCATCGTCCTCGCCCACCTTCTCCTGGTGAGTGAACTGCAGCGGGTCGAGCGCGTGGCGGACCTGTGGTCGGAGGACACGGAGTAGCAGCCGTTCCAAGGTCTTCATAATATGTGATGTCAGGGCAACCGGCCTGAAGTCATTCAGCTGACTTGGATGTGCCTTCTTGGGTACTGGGATGAGGCACGAGGTCTTCCACAGTGCTGGGACCCTCCCCAGCCGCACACTCAGGTTGAAGACGTGTTGGAGGGGGGGGGCTCCCCCAGCTCAGCAGTACACACCTTCAGCATTTTCGGACACACCTTGTCCGGGCCGGCTGCTTTGCGGGGGCGGAGTCTCCTCAGCTCTCCTCTGACCTGGTCAGCGGTGATGGTGGGGGGGGGAGGGGTTGTTTCATAGATGATGGTAGCCTGGTGGAGAGGAGCCTCTGTAGCTGTAGGGGGGGGGGGGTGAAACCTGGGCCGTCCTGGACAACCACTGGTGTGGAAGGTGGTGGAGTGGGGGGGTGGGGGGTGATAGTGGGCTGGGGGTGATGAGTGGGCGTGCTGTAGCAGCAGGAGAGGAGTTGAGATCAAACCTGTTGTAAAAGCTGTTAAGCTGGTTTGCTCTCACAACATCCCCGTCTGCTGCACTACTGCTCCTCTTCTTGTTGTTGTTGCAGCCCGTGATGGTTTTCATGCCGTCCCACACCTCCCTCATACTGTTTTGTTGCAGCTTCTGCTCCACCTTCCTTCTGTATGTCTCCTTTGCCTCTCTCAGCCGGACCTTGAGTTCCCCCTGAACGTGCTTCAGCTCTGCCCGGTCTCCGTCCTTAAACGCCCTCTTCTTCTTATTAAGGAGATCCTTGACATCACTGGTAATCCACGGCTTGTTATTTGGAAAGCAGCGAACAGTTTTGATGGGAACGACAACGTCCATACAGAAGTTCAGGTAGTCAGTGGTGCATTGTGTGACCCCCTCAATGTCCTCGCCGTGTGGTTCCTGCAGCACACTCCAGTCAGTGGACTCAAAACAATCCCTCAGAGCCTCCTCTGCCTCAGGGGACCATTTCCTGAAGGAGCGTGTGGTTGTGGGTTGCCTTCGAACCTGTGGCTTGTACTGGGGTTGAAGAAAGACCAGGTTGTGATCAGACTTCCCCAGCGGGGGCGGGGGGGTGGCACTGTATGCATCCTTCACATTTGCATACAGGAGGTCTATTGTCCTGTTCTTCCTGGTAGGGCAGTTCACATACTGGACAAAGGTGGGGAGAGTACAGTCTAGAGAGGCGTGATTAAAGTCACCAGAAATCACAGTGAAGGCCTCGGGGTGTTGTGTTTGGAGCCTCGCAATGGTGGAGTGGATGACGTCACACGCCGTCTCTGCGTGTGCCCGCGGAGGGATGTAAACACACACAACAATGGCGTGCGTGAATTCCCTTGGCATGTAATAGGGTCGGAGACTAACCGCTAGCAGCTCGATGTCCCGACAGCAGATAGTCTCCTTCACAGTAACATGTCCCGGGTTGCACCACCTGGTGTTAACAAAGAGAGCGAGTCCCCCACCTTTGCGCTTGCCGCTCAGCTTAGCGTCCTCACGGTCGTGAATCCAGGTAGCTCCACATTAGCATCAGGAGTGTTCTCAGTTAGCCACGTTTCAGTCAAACACAGCAAACTACACTCCCTGTAGATCTTCTGGTTCCTAACCAGGGCAGCCAGCTCGTCAGTCTTGTTGGTCAGCGAGTTCACGTTCCCCATCACTACCGACGGAACAGAGGGCTTATACCTCCACCTCTTAGCCATTAGCTTAGCCTTTAGCTTCGCTCCGGCTCTACAGCCCCGGTACTTGCTCCTCAGTTCCTCAGGTATGGGGTGAACAAAGCCGGCATGGCCCCTTCGTAATGAGAGCAGCTGATCCCTTGAATAAACAAGTTTTCTGCCGCCGTCTTGTAAAAAAGTAGTCGTATCCATAGGATAAAATGTGAACTGCACTATATGTGCAGTTAAAGGGTTAAAAGTTAAGAAAAAGTTGAAAAAAGAGAAGAAAAAGCAAAACACAGACGGAGCTACTGGAAAGGCTGCCGCTCTCATCCCGGAAGTAGAGAAGACATTTCACACACATTTTTACATTGTATTATATTATATTTTATTATGTTATGTTATGTTATATTATATTATATTATATTTTATTACACGGCTGTGTTGAATACTCGATTCTGATTGGTCAATCACGGCATTCTGCGGTCTGTTATTTCTGTATTACAGACCGTTGCTATGTATATCAGACCGTTGCTACGGGCGCAGCTCTGATGTCGGACTCTGGCGGACCGTTTTTGCGTCAAAATATTGATTTCTTCAGTAAGTAGCCGTGTAATAAGCGGGATAATGTTGTGAAAGAATCCCCTTCAGGGCGATGAGAGACTGCATCGCCCTGTCGGGGATTCTTTCACAACAATGACCGGCTCGCTGTACATTATCCCTTACATATTATATTATATAGGGACCTCTCTACAAGTACAGTATTAACCTTAACCAAGGAAAATAAGCCAAAGCCGTACTTTACAAACGTGAGTTTTTAACAATTCCTTCTGATAAATGAATTATTTTCTATCAGGTTAGTAATTCAGTTCATGTCAGCCTACGGTACACACTCGTCTGCTGAGTGTCTAGCAGCGATTGGAGCTCAACTATCCAGATTCTAAGTAACTGGGAACAAAACTTTATGTTTCTACTCCACGTAGATCATAAACCCTTTAATATAATAACGACTCGTTGAAATCGGTGGAAAAATTTAGTCGTTATAGCGCTTTTTATCCAGAAGAACGGCAGCTCCCCCGTTCACTAGTATAGGGTTACAGGCCGGTCTTGCCCGGTCCAATATGGCGCCCACCTTGACGTATCGTCGTAACGGGCTGAAGCGTCCAATGCGGCGTATATGTATATTATGTTTATGTAAGTTACCGCGAGAACACGGATTTGCACAGAATCAGAGTGAGACCAGGACAACAGAGTCCGGCTGGCGGCGGGATAGTTGTTGCGTTAGCTGACGAGCATATTTGTCCGTTTTGAGGCGGCAGAGCTCCAGGTGAACCCGCACACACTCAGGTAAACACTTTAATAATGTTTCTTTGACCCGGAAATCAAAGCGAATATAGCGTTAGCACGCTGGGCTAGCTCCGATGCTAACCAGCTAATTAGCCGCTGTTAGCTTCGGCCTGCTGCTGTGTGGCTAACTGCTAGCGTTAGCCTTAGCTCACTTTAATGTGTGCTCGTGTTATCTGATTGAACTTCCAGTTCCTTTGTGTTTTAGTCCAGTTTGAGAGGAGTTTCACAGCTTTTCTCAGTCGCTTTGGTTCGTTTCTAGAATCATCCTCAACATCTGTAAAACAGGAAGAGCGTTTCTCCAAACAGTTGGTCCAAACCTGTATCTGTGAACTGTCTCTTTAACCAGATCACACACATTTAGGCTTTTCTGTGTGATCTTTGATCGTTTCCATGGAAACCAGAGCATCCCTTAGAGAAGAGCTGCAGCTGTTTTCACGCTAACATTTATTTATTTATTTTATTGGTTTAAAAGGACTGTGTGCACAGACATTAATTGTTTACATAGAAACAAAAAGATGGGTGCACCAGATTTAGCAGGGAAGCTAATTTCCATCTGTAGTCCTAAACACAGACACAATAGACACAATAGACACAATAGACACAATAGACACACTACATAACATCACAACAGGATCACAATATAACATCACAGTTTCAAGTAAAATCCAAAATACAATAAATACATATAACACAATAATAAATATGACAGACTTCAGTCAAGCAGCATTATCACAAATAAATACAGTAAAAATACCCCCTGCCTAGTATAAAGTGTGTCATGGGGCTGGGGGGGCTGAGATGTGTTGATGTGGGACAACCTGTGCCACATCAATGTAGAATTAATCTAAACGGGTTGAATTTTGTACAAAATAAAACAGCCACAGATAAAAACATCAACAATATGTATATATTATATTATATTATATTATATATAATATATTATATATTATATTATATTATTATATATTATATATATATAAACCATAAAATATATCAAAAACACATAAAATACATTAAAAACATAAAATAAATAAAAATCATAAAATACATAAAAACATAAAATATATCAAAAACATGAAATACATCAAAATATAAAATACATAACATTTAAACCATAACATACTAAAAACATAAAAATATGTAAAAACAAAAATATAAAATACATCAAAAACATGAAGATATATAAACCATAAGTCATGCACAGTGAGAGGGCCCTGCCCCCCCCCCCCCCCCCCCCCCCCCCCACATACTAAAGTAAGAGAAAGACTGATTTGATATTTAGTGCTGGCAGTCTTGGTTGTTCAGAAACCAAGATTTCAGGTTACGGGAGAAGCTTAGAAAGTCTGTTATGCTTTTCAGATTGTGTTGATTGGGCGTATGAGGAGCTTCTCTTGGGGATATTGCAGTCACCCCTGGAAGTAGATCTTGAGGATCTGATTGTCAGTGCAGAGCGGGGCTGTACAAAGTTCTTCAATGGGGGAGGGGCAGCATTGTTTATTATCTTTTGAGTCAGCCGGATGTTAAAGAATGTGATGAGGTTGTCAAAGCTTCACACTTTATATTTGGAGAGTATGAATTGTTACAGTGGTGGTACTGGCTCGGTTTCCGATCCAGAACCTTCAGAGCTTGTCGATAGAGCAATCTTATTGGGTTTAATACAGTTTTATTTGCCTGTGACCAACATGATATGCAATATTGAATGTAGGATAGAATCATGGCGTTTAGGTAGGTCTTGGCAGCTTCAGTTGTCAATGAGTTTCTAATGTGACGGAAATTGGCAATATTATATTTCTAAAATATGACACATGTTTTTGATATGCTTTTTGAAGGTCAGAGTGGAATCTAAAATGACCCCTAAGTATTTGAACTCATCAACGTTTTTTATTGCTTGCCCGCACCTACATAAACGTTTGGATGTACATTCTGATTTTTACGTTTAGAAAAGAACCTAGCTACAGTCTTCTCCGTATTTAAAGTTAGACATGATAAATTCAGCCACTCTGTTACTTTTTCCAATGTCGCTGATCGTTTGGCTGCAACAACGTCAGCATCTTTCCCATGTGTAAATATTACAGTGTCATCAGCATACCTCGTGGTCTCCACATCATCACAGACTGTGGGGAGGTCGTTGATGTAAGTGCTGAAGAGTAGCGGGCCGAGAATTGAGCCTTGTGGCACTCCCATGTTACAGGCTCTCAATGGAGATATTTTGTCCTTAATCCTGACACTTTGGAAGCGATTAGCCAGGTATGACTGTAACCATTTTAACACATTGGCAGAGAGTTTAAAATTTGACAATTTGGAGAGAAGGACAGAGTGGTTCACCGTATCAAAAGCCTTGCGAAGATCTAAAAAGACAGCCCCTACAACCCCCCCCTTGTCGAGACTGGCCTTGATGAAATAACAACAGGCCGTTTCTGTGGAATGATTTTTTCTAAAGCCAAATTGCATGAGATTTAATACGTTTTTTTTGTCAAAGTGATCTGTGAGCTTCTCGGCAACAACTGTTTCACTAGCTTTGGATATGGCGGGTACTAATAGGCCTATAGTTGCTGATTTCCTGACGGTCACCTGATTTAAAGACAGGTGTTACAATGGCCGTTTTCAATGTGGAGGGAAATAAACATTCATCAAGGGATTTATTTATCATATTCGCTATCGGCATGGCTAATACATTCTTATGTTTTTTAAGAAAAAGAGGATCGAGTCCCCAGGTATCCTTTGCTCTAGAGTTTGTCAAGGACGCAAGAATATTCTTAACCATGGCATCATTTGTATGAGTGAAGCTTAGCAGCCGGGTTTCAGGCGTCAGAGCCAATGAGATAGCGGGGGACTCGATATTAAAAAATGTTTTTGCTTAATTCAGACACAGAATCAATAAAATAATTGTTAAGACTGGTTGTGACCTCCAGACTATCCTTTAGTACAGTATGGGATCCTATGGTCATAGATTCGCTCCTGTCTTGGTCTTTACCCGAGAGTTGATCGATGCGTTTCCAGAGAGCTTCACTGTTTCCTTTAATCTGCTTTATTAGGTCTAAAAAGTAATCTGCCCTGGATTTTCTGAGCTGCCTTGTTACTTTATTCCTAAGACTTTTAAAGACCAGCCGGTCTGTATCCAGACCTGTTAAGGGGATTTTTTAAGAGCTGCATCTCTCTCTTTCATAAGGTGCCACAGCTTCTCATTAAACCATGGTAAAGGCTGTCTTCGTTTATGTTTAGCAGGCCCTACTTTGGTGAATTTGGATAGGAGCTGGCAGATGGCAGTTTGAAGAGCATCACATACCTGCTCACAGTTTAACTCACTTGTTATACCATCCCAATTTATACGTTTTAGTTAGTTTTCTAAGTGCACTAGGTCTTTCTTTGGTATGAATGAAGTTTGGATAAACCCTTTTGATTTGTTTTGGGTTCTATATCTCGATTTACAAAGTTGTCTTGACACCGATGTACGGTTGTGGTCTGAAATGCCTGTGATTAAGTTGTAAGTCTTAGAAATACGATCACTTTTATTTGTGAATATTAGGTCCAACAGTGTTTTAGAGGATTTTGTTATTCTTGTTGGGCTGGTGATTATTTGTGTTAGTTGGAATTTATTTGATATAGTTTTTAATTTCTTGCGGCGTGTTTTGTCGAGCCAATTTAGGTTGAAGTCCCCCAATAGAAGGGTCTGTTTGTTATCACAGGCCTTCAGAACCGCAGACAAATTGTCAAAAAACACATCATTTTCATTGGGTGGCCTATATAATATAACAATATTGAAAGACATTTCAGGAGAGAGAATGACAGTAACTCCAACACATTCAAGGGTGTTTTTAGGAAGATCGATTTGTTTACATTGTATGTTGTTTTTGATATACAGTAAGACGCCCCACCTTTACTATGGGTACGGTCTCTCCTAAAGATATTGTATCCAGGAATATTAATGACACCTGAGGGAATTGTTGGAGTTAGCCAAGTCTCTGATAAACCTAAGTAATCAAGATTTGAATCAGACTTTTCAATCTGTTCTGTCTTAGATATGATGCTTCTGACATTAATGTGCCAACCAAAGATCCCTTTCGGTTTAACCGTGGGATCCCAGAGAACCCTAGCATGGTTTACAGTCTGCAGTAGTTTAGTCTGTTGTTGTTTTAGGATTACAAGCTTAACAACTGGTTTAAGACTACTAGTGACCGGCTTACCAGAGCGGCCTGAGTGTCTCACTGCTGGCACTGAAGACGAGGGGGCGGGGCCACTGATGTTTACATTCGAGGGGCCGCAGCAGCCTGGATGCTGGATGCCCCGCATAAATTAGCTTGTGATGCTAGGGGGAAGCTTCTGATAATACGTTACTAAGTTTTGAGCCTTAGACACAGATCCACTGATTTCCACCGATGATGGGGGTCCGCTGCAACGCCAGAGTGGATGCTCTGCGTCTCCATCAGCTGCTGGACTTTGAGCCGTAGGCACTGACCTGCTGGTAATCATAGAAGTCGGGCGTTTGCTGCAACCAGGTCCCGCTGCTAAGCCGGTTAGCCGCTGGAGCACCGGAGGAGGTAGGTGTAGCATGGCTGGCCAGGTAGCTGCGTTGGCTGGGTTAGCTGGGCTTGTTGTAATTGAACCAGCTGTTGTACATCTGTAAGCTGTGGTAGCTGGGTTGATACAAGGAGCCAGGGGAGAGCAGGCAGTGTTGCCAGGTTTATTTGCCCTCTGCTAGCATAGGTTGCTAGTTGTTTCATGGCTAGCAACGTAGCGTCCAGATGGGTCGAGCTGGCAGGTTGTGGTTCGGGATTTAATTCCACATCTCCAGCAAGGAGTAAGACGACGGCAATCTGGGCAAGGCTCCGGTAGGTGTCAGATGGGTTACCTTCTTTGTTTTTAGTAAAGGGAGCTGTAGCGCGGCCATTGTTTAGCAGTCTGGTGAAGAGTAGATATTGACTTCTCGCTGCTTGGAGGTAGATTGTGTCGCTATTTTTAGCAAGAGAGCAATATCGTGTTTGGCCTATAACAAGACACGTTATTAAAGCGATGACAAGCATCAGTCGTTGAGAGAAAGTTGAGGTTTTTAGCTGCCTGGGAGGTTTAGAAAGTGTAGACGGTAGACGAGTCGCACGCCGTGTCTGCTCTGTGACGGTCATCTTGCCTTTGACCACAAAATGGTTAGTAGTGCTCTCTGTGTATTGAAGCTCCCAGCAAACCTGAGTCCTGATCCAACAGCAACAATGGTGACATCAAAACTGAATATTTGGACGCAAATCTGCACAGGTGAGTCAAAAAACCTCCTTCTGATGAACCCGACTGATTCGACTTCAACAACCCTTAAAGTACTTTACTTAAGTAGTACTAGTACTACATTTCTCTGTGCAATCCAAGTATGTGCGTCCTAAAGTGACGTCATCTCCACGTAGAATAAACCCCCAAATATTCATTCATGTTTTAACCTCTATGCTCTCTGAAGACTCCTGCTACACACAGTATGTGTTCATATTTTTATATATTAGATTAGATTATTGCTTGGTTGTGAGGATATTTTGTATCAAAATCCAAGTACAAAACTCTTAATTAAAAATTACGCAAAATTCTTTTGAATAAAAAAAATTCCTCAATTATAAAAAGCAAGTTCCTGAAATACAGAATGAATCAAAATTCTTAAATACAAAATATGCCAAATTCTACTAAAATAAAATTAAGTAATAGTCTTATGAAATAAGAAAATTGATTAATTATGTATTAATTAATAGATAATATTATTAAGTGAAATTCTTATGAAATAGGTAAAACCCTGAATTACAAATTTGTGTTAATTTGTTAAGTACAACATTAAGAAAACTCTTATGAAATAAGAAAATTCCCAAAGTACAAAATTAGCTAAATTCATTAAATACAATTAAGTAAAATTCATAGAAATTAAGTTAATTATTTAAGTGCAAAATTATGCAAAATTCTAATGAAATAAAATTAAGTAACATTCTTATGAAATAAGTAAATAACTTGATTATGAAAATGTGCAAAATTCTTGATTACAACATTATGTTAAATTCTTATGAAATAATAAAACCCTGAATTAGAAAATTTCTGTTAATTTGTTAAGTACAACATTAAAGCTGAAGTAGGCGAGATTGGAGCAGATATGATTAAAAAAAGTTATTTTTATAAAGCGGTCGCTATATCCTGACAGTAGTACATGAAACAGGTAACCTGAAAAAAATCCTGTTCCTCTGTGTCCTACTGTGTCCTCCGGTGCTCCTAACGGCATCTGAAGGATTTCACTTACCGGAGGAAAACAAGGTCCGCTGTCCAGCAGCAGTCTATGAGAGCCGGCTGTCAATCACTCGCGAACTCTGATCAATCGATAAATCAAATATGAATCAATATTCTGTTACTGTAATGACTATTTCTCTCCTCAGATGTTCTCAGAATCATCTTGTAGTTACTGTTTAGCTGTAAAATGAGAAAGTTTGTGATGCGGCCGCCATTGTAAAATCTGTTGAAGGAAGCCAAGTTCTGGTCACATGACCAAAGTCTCTCGTCACGTGCTAGATTTTCTAAAGCCTGAAAACAGAGACATGAGGAGGAGCAGAAGTCTAGTTTTCTCTAAGAACACTTGAATTACAATATGCTGAAAGGTTATTATGGAGTTTTTGCCCAATGATGCCGAAAATATACTGCCTACTGCCACTTTAAGTAAATTCCAAAAGTACAAAATTAGGTAAATTCCTTAAATACAAAATTAAGTAAAATTCATAGAAATTAAGTAAATTCTTTAAGTACATTCCTTTTGTATAAAATTAAGCAAAATCCTTTTGAATAAAGAAAATTCCTCAATTATGAAAAGCAAGTTCCTGAACTACAGAATGATTCAAAATTCATAAATTCAAAAATAAGGAAAATTATTGAGTACAAATATTCTACTGAAATAAAATTAAGTAAAATTCTTATGTAATAAGAAAATTCCTTAATCACAAAATTAAATAGAATTCTTAAAAAAATAAGTACTTCATCATGAAAATTTGCAAAATCCTTTATTACAACATTAAGTGAAATTCTTATGAAATAAGCAAAATCCTTCATTAGAAAAAAGTACTAAAAGTAAAATCCTCAATTATAAATTTGTGTAAATTTGTTAAGTACAACATTAAGAAAATTCCCAAAGTACAAAATTCGGTAAATTCCTTAAATACAAAAGTAAGTAAAATTCATAGAAATTAAGTACATTCTTTATGTGAAAAATTAAGTAAACTCCCTATGTACAAAAATTAGCCAAATTCTACTGAAATAAAATTAAGTAAAATTGTTATGTAATAAGAAAATTCCCTAATTACAAAATTAAGTAAAATTCTTAAATAAGTACATTAATTACTCATAAATTTGTGTAAGTTTAAGTACAACATTAAGAATATTCTTATGAATTAAGTAAAATCCCAAAATACAAAATTTGGTAAATTCCTTAAATACAAAAGTAAGTAAAATTCATAGAAATTAAGTATATTTTTTAAGTGCAAAATTAAGTAAACTCCTTATGTACAAAAATTAGCCAAATTCTACTGAAATAAAATTAAGTGAAATTCTTATGAAATAAGAAAATTCCTTAATTAAAAAATTAAGTAAAATTCTTTAAAAAAATAAGTACATTACTTAAATATAAAAATCATCAAAATCCTTGATTACAACATTAAGTGAGATTCTTATGAAATAAGCAAAATCCTTCATTAGAAAAAAAGTAGTAAAAGTAAAATATACAATAATAAATTTGTGTAAATTTGTTAAGTACAACATTAAGAAAATTCTTATGAATTAAGTAAATTCCCAAATTACAAAATTTAGTAAATTCCTTCAATACAAAAGTAAGTCAAATTCATAGAAATTAAGTACATTTTTGATAAGCAAAATTAAGTAAACTCCTTATGTACAAAAATTAGCCAAATTCTTACATTGTGGTCAAAGGGGGTCAAACTGGATACAGCATCATAAAATCCAGTGATTAAGATTCAAGCTCTCTGCTGCCATCTTGCCTCTCTAGTTATCAAGTACAGCCCAGATACATCCCCCCCTTTTACCGCCGCGACGTCACCCTGGTAACGCGGCGGCAACCTGGCAAAATGAGACCTATCCTATCTGTATATTGTTGAATTACAAACACCAACAGATTGTCAACGTGGCAGTAGATTTGGTTCACCAACCCTGGATGTGCTCCAGATCTACAGATCCAACAGTAGGTGGCTCTGTGACATGTTTTTACTCTTATCTCAGGATTTAATTCTTCAATTGTCTTCAAATTTGATTGGTAACACCGAGTTTAGAGGATATACATCAATGTTTCACATTTATTTTAATTTAATATATAGCATTGTTCCCGATCGGCCTGGGTCGGACTCCAGCCGGTATTCCTGCTTTCAAGTCTAGTTTTCAATGACACTTTATGTTTGTGAGGTGTTTTTAGAGATTTACATCTTCAGTAGGAACCAATGGGCTACATACGTTCTGACAGGAAGTCACGTATGAAAAGACCAACACATTGTTGGTTTTCATGTTGAGAGTAAGACGAATATAGTATATAATGTAATATAATAAATCCAGCCTTCTTGTTTAAAGGGAACATTCCTATAAAATGAGCTGCTGCTGGGTTGTGTGTTATAAATCCATCTGGATGTGAGATGAGCTCCTTGGAGGTGCTACTCTGCTCCCTGAGCTCCTTCCTCCTTCAGCTGCAGGAACACCCAGGTTATAATAATCCAGCTCAGCCTTCTCCCGTCTGCCCGGCCTCTGCCCCCTGGTGGCCTGGAGACACATGACAGCACACAGATGTGACTTCCTGCATCACTCCTCTCTCTTCACTTCAATAAACACAGACTGAGTGCTTCATGTCAGTCAGTGATCTGAACAACAGACGTGTGTCAGTACCTTACAGTAGAAGTAAAGGCCAATGTTCGCCAACAGCAGAATCAGCGGCAGGACGATCGCTCTGATGATGAGAGGCCTTAGATCTGATCAAACACATGGACAGTCATCACATCACATCACATCACATCACATCACATCACATCACATCACGAGTCCAACAGCTCCCATTAAACACAAACTGTAGTGAACTGAAATCTAAAATCACTTCTTGAATCTTCTTTATGTGAATCCAGGCTCTGAGGACGGAGACTGTTCTTTGTTGGACAGATTATAAAGTCCTCTGAGATAATCTGTAGAAATACAACTGACGTGACTTTAGTGAGACTTTGATATGTTTAGAACCAAACATGCTCTGTCCTACAGTAGATTGTTTGCTTTATTTATTATTTATCCACTTTGTATAAGTTTGGTTACTGTATGACATGTGTAACACAATGACAGTATAGTCACAGTGTCATTCCAGAAACAACAACATGCATGGACTTATTATGACTGAATATGTCATAACCCTTAAAGTACTTTGCTAAAGTAGTACTAGAACTACATTTCTCTCTTTAATTGGTTGTGAGCAGACGTCCTAAATTGACGTCATCTCCACGTAGAATAAAGCTCTAATTTTTATTCATGTTTTAATCTCTATGATCTCTGTAGGCTCCGACATAATTCATCAAACTTCTTAAATAAAAAAATAAGGATAATTATTACGAAATAAAAAAAATCCTTAATTACAAAATTAAGTAAAATTCTTATGAAATAAGCAAAGTCCTTCATTATAAATTAAGTAAAATCCTTAATTATAAAAAAAAGCAAAATTCTTATTGACAAAATTACGTAAATTCATGAAGTACAAAAATATACAAACTTCTTACGAAATAAGAAAATTCCTTAAGTACAAAATTAAGTAAAATTTTTATGAAATAAGAAAATTCTTAAAGTACAAAATTAAGTAAAATGTTTATGAAATAAGAAAATGCCTTATATACAAAATAATGAAAATCCTTCATTACAGAATGGAAGCTTCTCTGTTGTCAGCTGATCATTTTCCCTCCGTTCGGATCACATTTTCCAAACCTGCATGTAAACAGTCAGCTTACCTGCGACGGTGAGAGAGATCAGACGGCTCTCAGAGAAGAAGTCATGAGAAAAAACATAGACGTGATAAACACAGCTGTAGCTTCCTTGGTGGGCGGGCTCTGCAGCAGGAAACAGGAAGTGGGCGGAGTGATTGACAGCTGGCTTGGTGTAGTTGAGTGCTGAGGTGGAGGAGGTGAAGTTGAGCTGGAAGGAGCCTCCTGGGTACTGTGGCTGGACGGAGCAGCTGATGGTGAAGGTTGAGCCCCAGAGCACGTGAAACCCCTGCTGCTGGGCCTCGGAGACCCCGTCCACGGAGGAGGACCCAGAGATGTTGGGCTGAAGCAGCAGGTCTGTAAACACAGAGAGATGATTGGCTGAGAGCTGGGGCACGTTCAGTCTGAAAACAATGTGCACTGGTTTGCTACGGTTTCCGGGTTGAACGGCGTGTTTCCTCCAAATGGTGCGTTTCCTCTCATTTGGTGGGTGTGTCAGAGGTGTTACCCAATCAGCACCGACGTGCACAAACCCTGTAGTATTATAAAGGCAGTGCATTTGCGTAGCACAGCAGAGTGTTCAATGCACCACCGTTTCCGTTTAAACGTTTTTCTATGTTTTGTTGACCCTCCGTTCAACAAAATGGACCTGATTTTGTGTCTCCTCGTCTCCTCGATCCTCGATGCTCCGGCAGCTTTTTTTTTTGTACATTCAGATATAGAGGAAATATATTGTCTGACATGGTCATGAAGAATTTGGATTTGTGAATACAGAATTCAGTTAAAATAACACACAAATGAATGAAATAGAACTGTGAACAGAGACACCTGTGACTTATCAAAGAGGCGTGACAATGTGCCACACGTCATATTTAATTGATGTGGCTTTAAAATGACGGCTCCGAGGCGAGAAGGTCTCATTTTGTTAAAAGCCTGTTGCCTCAACTCCCTTACTACGGTTAGAAAGAGCCCTCGTTGGTGTTTTAACTATGTTTCTCTTATGAGTTATTGATCCGGGAAGTTTTAATCTGTGCATATCTTTCATACTTTACCAAAATATACAAGTTAGCAAAAGCTTCTGCTGACACTGTTCAGATGCTTTGTTGAGCCGATATCCAATGGGAAGCCTTGATGAGCAACGTCATGACAACGACTCTGACTAGTCATAATGAGGTTTGATATATCTGTAACTGTTATTTAGGATAGTCAGAACTGAATTACAGATATCTCTAACTGTTGTTTTGACTAGTCACAATGAGGTTATAGATATCTAGAATAAGAACTCTGACTAGTCATAATGAGGTTATAGATATCTGGAATAAGAACTCTGACTAGTCACAATGAGGTTATAGATATCTGGAATAAGAACTCTGACTAGTCACAATGTAATTACGACTATTCAAAATGTAGTTGTAGATTCTCTAATGTTAATTCTGTATATTCAAGCTGAGCTATTAAATGTTAAAACAGCTCGTCATACAGTTCTCTACACTTTAGGATGTCATTGTCCTGGATAACTTTACAGTTCAGTCCAATGGAAACCACCGACTGTCACTGTGACGGAGGAAGGAACATACTGGAAACATTACTGTCATAGATGATGTTATAGATGATGTCACTGATGGGCTTACCTGAGCAGGTGAGATTCAGGATGGAGTGAGAGGAACGTGATGTTGCACACTCCCTCAGAGCAGATCCAGACTGAACACAGTCAGAGCTGATCCACCACACAGATCTCCATGAGGACTCCTTTCTCTGTTCTACAGAAACAGCAGAGCCACAGTCTGACTCTCTGCAGGCAGCAGCTGCTGTCTTCAGGGTCCAGTAAGAGTAACTCACTGGTCTCCAGTCTCCCTGATGTTTCACCTCCAGTGTTCCTGCACAGCGACTGTCTCCTCCCACCAACCTGACATCATCAGGCTCTGAACAGAAACAAGAGAGTCATCAGTAAAAGAATAAAGTGAGTTTCATTAGAACAGAAATGAACCAGATCAGAGCTGCAGCTCCTCTTCTACCTGAGCAGGTGAGTCCAACAGCTTTGCCAGGTGAGCAGGTGTTTCTCTCTGAGTCTGAGCTTCTACAGTCCAGGAGAGCAGACTCATTTCCTCCACACTGGAACTCTTTGGTCCACATTGGATCCTCCACTTCTCCATAGATCACCCCCTGGAGGACTGAAGGAGCCCCACAGCCAAGCTGCCTACAGACCACCTCTGCATCCTGCTGGTCAAAGTCAGCTTCACACACTGAGGACCACGACTGGTTGGACTGGTTGGACTGGTTGGACTGGTTAGTCTTCACCTCCAGTCTGCCTGAGCACAGACTAGTCCCATTCACCAGCCTGACAGAGTCTGGAGAGATGAAACAACAATTCAGTGATTCAAACTGGACTCAGAACAGTTCCAACATGAGTTCATCATCAGGACAGTGGCGGCTGGTGGAAATGTTTCTAGGTAGGACTGTGCCACATCCAATCAATTTCAGCAAACATTACGGTATGATTTAATGCAAAAAAGGTGAAGGTATCAAAAACACATTAATACTTTGCAGTTAAATACTTAACAATTATTTTATTCCAACAGGAAGAGTAAATAATGCCTTGAAAAACAACAGTATAAAATGTACTCATTGGTGGAATGTAACTAAGTAGCATTTACTCAAGTACTGTACTTAAGTAACATTTTGAGGTACTTCGACTTTACTTGAGTATTTCCATGTTCTGCTACTTTCTACTTCTACTCAACTACATCTCAGAGGGAAATATTAGACTTTTTACTCCACTACATTTATCTGAAAACTTTAGTTACTTTACAGATTCAGATTATTAATACAAAATATAATCAACTAATAAATGATGTAATATTATAGATTAAACTACCCAGCAGTATATGGTCATTAAAATGAGCTCCACCTTTACCAGCTGCAACATTAAAGTGATAAACACATTAAGATATCAATTGGAATACAATACTATACATTATTCTGCATAATGAGTACTTTTATGTTTGGTACTTCAAGTATTCAGATGCTAATATTTTTGCACTTTTACTTTTGAATGCAGGACTCTTACTTGTAACAGAGTATTTCTACATGGTAGTATTGCTACTTTTACTGAAGTACTTCTTCCACCACTGCATGTACTATAATACAATAAACATGTAATACAATAATAATATAATATAACAATTTAACATGTAAAAGGAAATGTTTACTTAATGCGATGCCCCTATTGACCTCGCTTTGTTTGGTAAATCAATAGTGAGGTAAAGATCAGGGGAAGTAAACATGAAGTGCAATTAGGAATACTGCTGTTAAGTCCTGAAGCTATTCAGATACCTGAATGTACATAAACATGGACTCTAGTACTCTGAGGTGTAGAGATGGTAAACTCCAGCAAAACTTCTGCTTCAAAACTCTCTCACCTTACTGAAAAGGCTCAACCACAACACATCCACAAATATTAATACTACATAAAACACAGTTAACAAGAACAATACAATTAATTTATCAGTCTCAATTAAGTTTCTGGATAGTAATGAACTTGAAAAACCGCTCCTGGATGTTATTGTTGGCATCGATGTAGCGTAGCACAAGCACCAGCTGGCAGTGGGTGGAAATGTCCGTTGACTCGTCTGCTTGAATTGCGATCAAATCAGCGCTCTTTACTTCCTCCAGAATGTAATCCCTAAGCACTGACAGCATGCAGTCTAACAGCTCGTTTTGCACCGTCTTTGACGTGCCTTTAAAAACGGCGGCGGTCTTCAGGTGCTCCTCCAGCACGGTGTCCAGTGAGGCAACAAAATCCACCAACCTCCTGAAAACACCAGGGTTGAGCGAGGAATCGGTCTCGTCATGCCCACGCAGGGCCAACTCAAAAGCACCACAAAACTTCACACAATGGATTATTTTGGATAAAATGTGCCGGTTTTTAATCCTCCTCCTCGTTGTGTTTCCTGACCGCAGTCCTGTGGTCGTCATCCAGCTGCGGAGCGATTTTCACTCTGCCTAGCACGGCTAGCTGGACAGAGTTTTCCATGTGTGTCCTGGTGTTCTCGTGTTTCTTTACTTTTACCAACAGGTGCTTCATATCCTTCACTCCCGTTGTTGTCCATGCTGGATCCGTCCCCGTCGTTTCAAAGAGCAAGCACGGAAAGCTAAATAAAGCATGACGGCATCCAGCTAGCCAGGTCTTTCTGGTGTACCAGCTACGACAGAAGCCTCGGATATACTTCTTCCCTTCTTCACCAGCCTGCTGTTTTATTACCAGGTCGGGTTGATCTGGGCCCGGCTCCTTCACCTGTAGTTTATCCACCAAAGTTCTTCTATCAAACGGCTCCAGGAGGACAGATTTTACCGAGTCAGGGTTCGGTCTCGCAGTAGCGGTCCCGCTCACCATTGTAATAGTTAAAATGGCTCCTCTAGAGACTCAGAGAGCAGTCCTGACTTTAGCAGTAGCTGGCTATAATCGCCCCTCGACGCTGGACGCTGATTGGCTAAGTTTAATGTCACATGTTCAGAGCTTGAATCGGCTATTGGCTAAGCTGCTACACAGACCCGCCTGCTGTGAGCTGAACTTCAGACATACAGACAGCAGAGGGGAGTCAGGGACGAGCGGGAAAACCATATATTTTGCACAGATGATTTTCTGTCATATTTTACACAAATTACTGGGTGAATTCCATATTTAAAACACACACATATTGGCAATTTGTATAATTTATTATAATTATTATTATTATTAGTAGTAGTAGTAGTATGATAGGATGCATCTAATTTTGCCGGGTTGCCGCGGCGGTAACGGTGCCTCGCTGTGGCAGAAAGGGAGGGGAGACTTTTATTCTCTTCTGTTGTTTCCTGCACTAGCTGCAGTTTGCACCAACCATCACCAGGTGTGAGCAGTCTAGACTGCAACAGCTGTGAGAGAAGCTGAACTCTGCATTTCTGCTCCTCATGCAGTACAATACTCTACATACAGTACAGTACAGTGGGGAACTTAAAGACCGTGTAAAGCAAAAATAAATATACATTCTGGGTTTATCACACCACAGAAAAATGTGTTACTAACCACCCAGCCAAATTTGAATGATTAAAAAAATCGCCAAGTATATAAAATTAGCTTTCAAAATCATGTAAAAATCCTCAGTATTCTCTGCTCTGAGACGCTGGGGGCGTGGCCACTGAGGGCGCTGAAACCTGACACCTCTCTTAATCCCTCCACGGCTGAAACAACACAGCGGCGAGCGAAGAGGGAAGAGCCCCACGCCACATCGCCTTTTTTTTCTTTTAATACATCCATGATCCCCGTCCGACGGGCGGATTGGGGAAATGTGGCCTGAGTCCTTCTGATCGAGGCTCAGCCCGTAGACGTTGTGAGCCGGTAACGGCTCCCGTCGCGCATTTCCCCGGGTGATTCCACTCGGTTAGGAACGGCCGCTTGGAGTGGGAGTATCCCCTCGCGGATCTCCTCTCCCCGGCGCTCGCTGGCCTCCGCCGGACACATTTCATCCGAGGCGGTCGGTCGGCTTGGAAAGGCTCGGGGCGAGGGTGGCTCGCGGCCGCGGAGCTTTACAGCGCCACCCGCCCGGAATAAATATACATAGGACATGGGATGGATTACAATCATAAAAATACAATACAGAACAAACACAGTGATGTAAAATGTCAACGGTTATAGCGGGATTTGAAAACACGATCATATTAACATGAGGAACATACTCTATCGACTGAGCTAGCCAATATAACTTATCATTAGTCCGTGTTTCTATTTGGCTTTGAGGTTTGTGAAGATGGGCGGAGCTACGTTAGGGGTCTCTTTGGCGCGTCATCGAGGGGGTATTTAGCCCCTCCCACAAAATCCTGAACACAGAGGTGGCAAAAAACAGTTTTACAGTCTAACTCCAAAATCCAGTACGACAATTTTCAAAGCCTCTGCACATGTTTTCAGACATTATATTCCAACATTTATAGTGTGTTTAGAAACAAAACTCTGAATTTCCTTTACACGGCCTTTAACGTGGGAGCAACCTTGTCTCCTTAAAATAATAAAGAGAGAGCCTGTAGCAGAGTCAGTTATAACGTTTAATTAATTTCACACTAGAACTACCAAGGCAGTCATTTTGACCATGTTTAAATTTTATCAAGGGAGAGTGCGAGTGGCCTAAATTGTAGATGTGATGAAAAACATTCTTTGATCATGAAGCTCATTGTTACTGCACAGTTCTCTGGTTTATCAGTGAAGTGTATGAACTACACTGCAGACTGGCCTCTCTGAACCGGTCCAGCGCGGGTTGAATGTGAATCAGCAGGTCGGGTCTGCGTTCAATACGTCCGATGTATGAAATGTCTCTATCCTCACTGCGCTGCATTTTTATAAACATAAGATAATCTGGTCATGGGTCACATCTCTCGGTCGTGTTCTCATAGGCCGCCTCATAGCGCTGAACATCCACTGACTACTATTTTACTTTTATGTTTTTTTGTTGCTGTGACAGCAAAACGGTACCAGCAGAAACACTGAGTGTTTGTTTTACTCTTACTGTGTATATTTCTGTGACATTCTGTGATGTTTATTGCAACTTCATCAATATCTGCTGTCTTACGTTCAACTCACAGCTCCGCTCCCTCACTGGAGCAGCTTTGTAGCAGCCTTCAGTGTTGATAGGCTATTACTCGTGACGTGTAACCAATCAGATAGTGCTGTGGGCGGGACATAGAGTGAGCCTATCAGAGGTGACTACAGACAGAGAGGCAGCTGCTTCAGAGCCAAAGTAGTGCATTTTTAATAACTTTCATCCGCAATCATTATCGTTCTGTCTTGGACGTTTGTATCACAATACTGTACATGAAAGAACGGCCTTCAGGTGTATTGTGATACAAGCGTCCAAGAGAGGTTATTTAACATGAAACCATAATCACTGCATTATCATCACCGGTTTTCAAAACGTCAGTAAAGTAATATTAAGGATATTATTATCTCTTATCTGATAGTAACTATTATCTGAGGACAAATGGTGTAATTTAGGCCTATTTCATTTTATTTGTTTAGAATATTTCCTTATTATTAATTTACTGTTTCCCAACGAGTGGTACAGTATTTACAGTCAGGTGGGGAAAGCCATAATTTGCGCCCGGCCGCCCGGTACTATACCCAGCCATACAAAAGCAGAATGATCTCCTACAGTATACATGTTTTAAATAGAATATTGTAGTTATTGAAATAAAGACAGTTTATAATTTGTCCTCAGAGACTGGTGGTCATCTTTTCAGCCTCTCACCGGGTAAAACGGGTTACCCACGGCCCGCTATTTCCAAGCAAACTTTATTACAATAGCTTAGTGTCTATAAGGTGTTTTTTCTCTATTATAGACAAGCTTCTATTGTAAAATAAATATCAGTTTTTATATAAGCATTTGTTTTAACCTCAAAAATAAAACAATCTTACAGTGTAGACTGATTCAGAATCACTTTAAGTTTTAAGTTTTGCATTTTACTGCTTTAGAGTTTAAGCTTGTAACCACGTATCTCTAAAAAGTCTTCATTTCGTGAGCTCAGAAAAACAACCCTGTCGTGTAATTGTGATACAAATGTGTAAAAAAACAGGTTCATTTCCATGAGAGAGCTGGTCTGACATTCCCTGAAGGACTTTGTGCGACGTGAAGCCAATTCAACAGGGAGGAACTGACTGAAGAAATAATAACGTTCTGGGAGACCAAACTCAGCAGAAAGACATGCAATAACTACACAAACCATTTGGACAATGTAATCCCAAAAGTAATGTCATTAAATGGAGGTCCTACTGGTATGTTGGTCTCCCTCCTGCTGCTGTCTGCTTCTGAATCTTTATTTGTACGCTAAAATAACCTAGAACTGCTGTCTTTAGTTCTTATGTATTTTACAATAGACGCTTGTCCCTGCTGTGTATAATGGACTCTCTGTAAAAAATAAAAACTTAGAGTGATTCAGAAACAGTTTACACTGTGAGATTTTTATTTTTAAGGTTAAAACAAAAAAGTGGTTAAAGAGTGATTCGGCAGATGAGCCCCGAGTTGAAAAGCCCTAATCTCTCACCATCAAGGAAATATATGGGTCGGTAATGGCACACTCCTTCTACATCCCCAACCTCTCCTCTCTCTTTCTCTTTCTCTTTCTCTTTCTCTTTCTCTTTCTCTTTCTCTTTCTCTTTCTCTTTCTCTTTCTCTTTCTTTAACCCCCCTGACCATTAATATACCTGGGCGTAGATAGATAGATAGATAGATGGATAGATAGATAGATGGATAAATAGATAGATAGATAGATAGATGGATAGATAGATAGATAGATAGATAGATGGATAGATGGATAGATGGATAGATAGATAGATAGATAGATGGATAGATGGATAGATGGATGGATAGATGGATAGATGGATGGATGGATAGATAGATGGATAGATGGATAGATAGATAGATAGATAGATAGATAGATTGATAGATGGATAGATGGATAGATGGATAGATAGATAGATAGATAGATAGATGGATAGATGGATATATGGATAGATAGATAGATAGATAGATAGATAGATAGATAGATAGATAGATAGATAGATAGATAGTAACTTCATTGATCCCGAGGGAAATTCGAGTTTCCAGCATTTCAGTTCCATAGTGCAAACGTATTAATAAAAAGGCACAAGTATGTAAAAAAATTATACCGGATTTAAAAATACCAGTAGATGAAGAAACTGTAAAAAAAGAAATGAATAAAGTGCAGGGTAACAACTGAGATACGGGACTATTAAAAATGTGAATCTAGTACAAAAAGTGATATCGTGCTGGATAGTAAAATATAGGAGATATAGAGACCAGGGGATTAAGAAATGTCAAATATGGAATATAATGCTGGATAAGAACTGAGGTAGAGAGTTTTTTTTTTTATAAATAGACTAAAGTGCAGAATAAAGCTGTACATTGTTTGTAGAATACAGTAAAACAAGTCTATAAAGGTGCAGAGTAGAGCTGTTTGTGGTGGCAGGAATTAAAAAAGTAGCTCAGTCTAAAGTGCACTGTGTGAATTATCTGTCCTGCAGACCGTCCTCCTTTGTCCCCCTCCTCCTAAGAGAGGTGTTGGACTCTGTCTCTCTCTCTCTCTCTCTCTCTCTCTCTCTCTCTCTCTCTCTCTCTCTCTCTCTCTCTCTCTCTCTCTCTCCCTCTATCTCTCTCTCTCTCTCTCTCTCTCTCTCTGTCTCTCTCTCTCTCTCCCTCTCTCTCTCTCTCTCTCTCTCTCTCTCTCTCTCTCTCTCTCTCTCTCCCTCTCTTTCTCTCTCTCTCTCTCTCCCTCTCTCTCTCTCTCTTTCTCTCTCCCTCTCTCTGTCTCTCTCTCCCTCTCTCTCTCTCTCTCCCTCCCTCCCTCCCTCTCTCTCTCCCTTGCAATAAACATCACTGAATGTTACAGAAATATACACAGTTAGAGTAAAACAAACACTCAGTGTTTCCGCTGGTAATGGTTTGCTGTCACAGCAACAAAAAAACAATCCTAAAAGTAAAATAGTAGTCAGTGGATGTTCAGCGCTATGAGGCGGCCTATGAGAACACGACCGAGAGATGTGACCCATGACCAGATTATCTTATGTTTATAAAAATGCAGCCTAGTGAGGATAGAGACATTTCATACATCAGACGTATTGAAGCAGACCCGACCTGCTGATGCACATTCAACCCGCGCTGGACCGGTTCAGAGAGGCCAGTCTGCAGTGTAGTTCATACACTTTTTCATTTTTATGGTAAAAACAAACAAAAAATCAGTGATTTTTATTTTTTATATAAACACTGATATTTATTTTACAATCGAAGCTAGTCTGTAATGGAGAAAAAACACCTTAAAGACACTAAGCTACTGTAATAAAGACCGGGCGGCCGCTTTCCCCACCTGACTGTAGATACTGTACCAATCTGTTGGGAAACAGTAAATGAATAATAAGGAAATATCCTAAACAAATAAAATGAAATAGGCCTAATTTCCACCATTTGTCAGCTTTACAGCTTTACTGTAGATACCGCAAGCTTTTAATGACTTAATTGAAAATATAAAAACACTCAAAGATACCGTTACAATGCTTCCTTCCTTCCAATCCACGGAGAAACAGCTGACAGATGTCAGGAACTATTTTAGTGAAAGCCAGCAAGTGAATATCAGCTTGAACAAACAAAAGTCTTGCGAGATTTATTCACTAAAACATAACAAGACTCGAATATCTCATATTTTGGCTGAAGCTTTCAGTAAAGTCACGGAAATACGGACAGCGCCACTCTGCCATTGCGGTCAAAGGGGGTCAAACTGGATACAGGATCATAAAATCCAGTGATTAAGATTCAAGCTCTCTGCTGCCATCTTGCGTCTCTAGTTATCAAGTACAGCCCAGATACATCCCCCCCTTTTACCGCCGCGACGTCACCCTTGTAACGCGGCGGCAACCTGGCAAAATTAAACGCATCCTATCTGTAGTAATGTTTTTTTGTGTGTGACTCAGGGAGGGCGGCGCCCTCTATTGGCCGGCCGCCACTGATCAGGACACATCTTTTCACTGCTCATTGACAGTGACTAACTGGAGAAGTTTAGAGCGCTCCATGCCATCGATTAGCTAAGTTAGCTCAAAACACAACTATTAAAAGCCAAAAGATCAAAACCATATCATTTATATTCAGACTGGGAGAAGGATTATCTTTTTGTTTCCTCATATTCTAACTCTGTCTGTCTTATCTGCAATGTGAACATGGCTTTACCAAAGAAGGTCAATTTGGAGCGGCATTTCAAAACGGTGCACTAATAGTTTGACGGTGAATAAAGAAGCGTCAGGTGAAGGCTGAAGAGGGATAGAGCCACCTGAAAGAGTGTATTATATACAGATTCACAATATGTAGTTAGGGAGGGACAGGACCAAAGCAGAGGAATTAGATTTGCAGGGTCTCTGTGGCAGCGGATACATGTTGGATCAATATTTGGGTTGACTCTGGGCAGTCAGCTGTTCCAGTGTGTCCTGTGGATCATTTGGCACTGAATCAGCCCGTGCCTGGCACAGATAGAAGAGTGGTGGACCTTACCAGGACAGCCTCCCAGGTCAAATCATCTTTGCCCTCACCTATTTCCTGAGACCAGGCTGTTCTTAACTTATCAGTTATAGCCTTTAAGGGTCAGACTCTAGAAGAGGGTCAATAGGAGAGGCGGGGGGGTGGATGGGAAACCAGGGAGAGAATAAACATCTTGGTGCATTCAGCAGCTGATTTACGGAGGCAGCAGATCATCAGACTCCATCATGGCTGCTGAGACAGTCTGCTACTATTCTAGCTGGTGTCTGTGTGTTTCAACCTGGGTACATTATTGTCATAGATGATGTCATAGATGATGTCACTGATGGGCTTACCTGAGCAGGTGAGATTCAGGATGGAGTCAGAGTAACGTGATGTTGCACACTCCCTCAGAGCAGATCCAGACTGAACACAGACAGAGCTGATCCACCACACAGATCTCCATGAGGACTCCTCTCTCTGTTCTACAGAAACAGCAGAGCCACAGTCTGACTCTCTGCAGGCAGCAGCTGCTGTCTTCAGGGTCCAGTCATAGTAACTCACTGGTCTCCAGTCTCCCTGATGTTTCACCTCCAGTCTTCCTGCACAGCGACTGTCTCCTCCCACCAACCTGACAGACTCTGAACAGAAACAAGAGAAGTCAGTAAAAGAATTGAATTTAAGAAAAGATTAAACTGAGACTTGACTTTATTTATTTATTTCTCTTTCTTTATTTACCTGTTGAGTTGTGATTTTCTTCAGCCTGGAGTCCTGTAGAAATACACAAATATTTAATGTTTTAAGTACATTTTTGGAGATGTGACGGAGCCGCTGGCGGGCTGCCTTGAGACCGGCCCGGCCGTCAGTCATGTGATCCGTCTTGCTTGAGTATACTTCAGTGTTTACAGTCTGCAAACTGAATCCTTCATTTAGTCTTCAGTATGCAGATCAACATGGGTGTGAATCTTTCAGTATTTCACGATTCTGGATTCAGAACATAGCGGTGCTAATTTCAGGATCTACTCCAGTCCGCTGTGCACTAATAAAGGCGGTGTGGTAAATTATGTCATGAAAGCAGAATAAAGTGTGTATAAAATTATGGAGTTTTTAATTTTTGAAAAAGTTAAATCAAAGAATGTAAACACAAAGGCAAAAGGTAACATTTATTCATGCTTAACTTAACTTAACAAATAAACACATTTTACTAAAAAGTGTTTAGTATTTCTCAATTGTCAGTGACTTCAAGAATAACAAGTTCAAGTTATACAAAAAATGTAAATGGTGCCCGTTATATAAATAATTTATTTATGGCCGGCTGCCTTTTTATTTCTCAGGAACTTGCCAATTTAAAAAATAAATTGTACACAAAATAACACTACAAAACTGGTATTTTGTGTGATTTTTCAACTAATCACACAATAATGTTTGTCACAACTGGTGACTTAATGTGTATTGTCCATCAGTAGCAATATATAGGTTCTTTTGTAGAAAAAAAAGCGTTTAAAAATCGGCCCAATGGCATCACGTGACGGACACGGAAGTTGTAGTACCGCCGTTTTGGCCACTACAAACCAACAACGGTACGTTTTTTTTTACAATTTTCGTATGCTATTTCATTATTAAGTCACTTTGATTCACCATCAATTTTTGTTAAACTGCCAATATTTGGGCCTTTCTAGTTCATTACGCTGGTTAGCATTATAGCTAGGCTAATGTTAGCATTTAGCAGACGTCTGGAACGTCTGGAAGGGTATAGCCAAACAGAGGCAGAGTAGGAGCGGGCATTCTGGGTAAGCGCGCCCAGCGAGTCATGAAATCTCCCAAAGAAATACATACTTGGGGTACATCCCAAAGCTCTTATTTGTCGTTTCCTCGCTCCTCGCTCCTCGCTTCAACTGGAAGTTGTTCGTGTGCACCTTCTTGAAGACCGTCCCAAAGCTCTTATTTTCTGCATGGAGGAGCGAGGATCGAGGAGCGAGGAGGGATCTCACGAAAATAAAAATACATTATTGTTAAAGTCACTCATTAATGATAAGCTTCTACAAAAACAACTCTAAAAGCTCTAAAAACAACAACTATAAAAGCACATTGCTATTTAACTAAAACTCATTTTTATGTTTAAATCATGTCAATAAATGAGTTTTAGTTAAATAGCAATGTGCTTTTATAGTTGTTTTTTTTTTCAGAATTATATGACTAAGATTTTTCTAAACATCTGGAAGAAAAAATATCATTTCTGTTGCACAATAAAAACATTTCTGAGTTGCAAGTCTTTTTCATGATCTAAACATAGTAGCCAGAAATGCCACATCTTCCTTGCTTAATTAGTACAATAACCTACATTTTGAAATTTATTATATTATTATCTTATTAGTTATATTTGTATGTTTCTTCCACTATTTCATGTTTCAGCTTTTTTATTTTTACAAAAAGAGAAAAAACTTAAGTAATATCCAGTAACCTGGATTTCTAAATATAATCCCAAATTCTTTACTAGTCAAATGTTTAAGTTACTAGTTTATTGAATTTCACGTCAGTATTTCAGAATTAGTAGAAGCTTATCATTAATGAGTAACTTTAACAATAATGTATTTTTATTTTCGTGTCACACTATCACGTTTCAGATTGACTAAAGAATCAGTCTCAACAGATAATGCCTAGCCTGACTGAGAAGATGATCATGCAGTATAAAGTTTAAATGTTTATATGTCATTCAAAAAGTAACTATGTTAGGGAAAACTGAATGATAACAATATCCTCGAGTGTTTCCACCTGCAGCTCCTCTTCCTCCACATCTGAGCTGCTGACAAGAAAACAGAGTTTAAACACCTAAAATTAAATCAGTAAAACATTTTAAAAAGAATTGTGCAAATCCTGAACTAACTGGCCACTAGTGTAAAATATTAATATTACAACCTGTACTGATCACAGTCTCTACATATATGTAGTCCTGTCACAGAGAAAGATTAGATTTAACATTTGTTCAACGTGATTTTCTTGATAAACCCGTTTCTACTGTCTGTATTCACATAACAAGTGTTACTGATATGAGGTCAACTATTCACACCATGAAGCAAAGAAACCGACTGCATTAAAAACACAACGAGCACAGATGAAAAACAAGAACTCCCAACACCTGCAGCTTCATCACATTCCTGCTGTTTTTAACAAAAACACACCTGCCATGTGTTATTTACCTGCACTGTACGTAGACAAGGTTTCAGCCATAAGTACCTGTACTGTAGGTGTCACAACTAACATTTATCAGACAATTAGACTCAACAACATGAACACTGTGATGCTGATCAGAGAGTGAAAACAGAACTGCTCCAAGTATCAATCTGAATTATGATTATCAGCTGAAGAAACACCTCAGTGATATTCATTATTAACATTATACAGGACAACCTGACATTTATTGATCAGAGTCAAACTGTTACAACTAAATATACCAATAAAGTTGAACACAGACTGAGCTGTCTCACCTTAAACAAGCTGTTTACTTTAAACACAGAATATCTTCGATTCATGAAGTAAACCACTAATGTAATATCATATGAATGACAGCTAAAATTATCTTTTGTTTGTTAAAAACTACCTCAGGTTACTTACAAAGCAAGTTTGTGATTATTAATAAAAATGTATTGTGTTGACAACTGTGCAGTGTTGGAGGAAGTATTCAGATCCTAAATAAATGTAATAATACCACACTGTAAAAATACTCTGTTACAAGTAAAAGTCTTGCATTGAAAATGTTTCTTCAGTAAAAGCATGTAAGTAAAATCAGGAAAAATGCACTTTAAGTATTAAAAGAAAGAAAATGTCCCCTGTGAATGTTATATTATGACATATTATATCATTAAATAGATCTATATATAATAAAATAATTAAAAAGGAAAAGCAGCAAATCGTCACATTTGTGAAGCTGGAAACATGAAATGATTTTGCTTAAAAAATGACATAATCAAAAATAGGTGCCTATTAATTTCAGTCAATCGATTAATAAGTTAATCGACTAATCGTTTAAGCTGTGCATTTTCATATGTTTGTAAAGTAACTAACTGAAGCTGTCAGATAAATGTAGAGCGTAAATGCAGATAAATGGAATAAAAGTACAACTTCTCCCTCTGAAATGTTCTGCAGTAGAAGTATAAATGTACTGGAGTAGAAGTATAAAGTGGCATGAAAGGAAAATACTCAAGTACTTAAAAATCTAGTACTTGAGTAAATGTACTTTCTAACACTGTAACTGTGTAACGTTAGACCATCAAATCAGCAGAAAAACAGGAGATTGATTTATAGAAAATAATTTATTTAAATCACAATATTAGTAAGAAAAGTCACAGCTTGATATATATTTTTTAAATGTTCAGCCCAACTGGCTATGTTAGCTAAAGCTAATCAGATGAATATGTCTAGTTAGCTAAAGACCACTTTAACTAGCTAACAGCTAACTAAATAAAGATAACTTGCTAAGGTTAGTTTGCTAACTATCAGCTAACTAAATAAAGATAGCTTACTAAGGTTAGTTTGAGTGTAAATAAATAAAAGTCATAGTATAGTGTGTCAAATAAATAAAATAAAAGTCATAGTATAGTATGTCAAATAAATAAATAAAGTCATAGTATAGTAGATAGATAGATAGATAGATAGATACTTTATTGATCCCGAAGGAAATTTAGGCATCCAGTAGCTTAAACAACAAGTCCAACACCAATACACCTTAAAAGAGATACAATCAAATATAAAGTGAAATAAAATAAAAAATAAGATAACATAAGTACAGCATTTAAGTGTCATTGTGCCATTTGTAGTGCAAATAGTACAAATAGTGCAAATAGTGCAAGAGTACTGAGTACTCTTGTGCAGTACTGAATATAGCAGTGTATACTATGGTGTATGGTACAGTAGTGCCATGTAATGGTATAATAATTTAAAAGTAGTCAAGTACTCAGGTGGGTATGTAAACAGTGTCAATTACACCAATAATAACAAATATGAATAAATATGAATATGGATATGAATACAATACAATAGCCACCATACTGAGGATGTGTGGCAGCAGAGAGGCAGTGTGTCTGTCTATAGTTAAAGTTATAGTATGTCAAATAAATAAATAAAAGTCATAGTATAGTGTGTCAAATAAATAAATAAAAGTCATAGTATAGTGTGTCAAATAAATAAAAGTCATAGTATAGTATGTCAAATAAATAAATAAAAGTCATAGTATAGTATGTCAAATAAATTAGTAAGTCATGGTATAGTGTGTCAAATAAATAAATAAAAGTCATAGTATAGTATGTAAAATAAATAAAGAAAAGTCATAGTATAGTATGTAAAATAAATAAAGAAAAGTCATAGTATAGTATGTCAAATAAATAAATAAAAGTCATAGTATAGTATGTCAAATAAATAAATAAAAGTCATAGTATAGTATGTCAAATAAATAAATAAAAGTCATAGTATAGTGTGTCAAATAAATAAAAGTCATAGTATAGTATGTCAAATAAATAAATAAAAGTCATAGTATAGTATGTCAAATAAATTAGTAAGTCATGGTATAGTGTGTCAAATAAATAAATAAAAGTCATAGTATAGTATGTAAAATAAATAAAGAAAAGTCATAGTATAGTATGTCAAATAAATAAATAAAAGTCATAGTATAGTATGTCAAATAAATAAATAAAAGTCATAGTATAGTATGTCAAATAAATAAATAAAAGTCATAGTATAGTATGTCAAATAAATAAATAAAAGTCATAGTATAGTATGTCAAATAAATAAAAAAAGTCGTAATATAGTATGTCAAATATATAAATAAAAGTCATAGTATAGTATGTCAAATAAATTAGTAAGTCATGGTATAGTATGTCAAAAAATAGATAAAAGTCATAGTATAGTATGTCAAAAAAAATAAATAAAAGTCAGTATAGTATGTCAAATAAATAAACCAAAGTCGTAATATAGTATGTCAAATAAATAAATAAAAGTCGTAATATAGTATGTCAAATAAATAAATAAAAGTCATAGTATAGTATGTCAAATAAATAAATAAAAGTCATAGTATAGTATGTCAAATAAATAAATAAAAGTCATAGTATAGTATGTCAAATAAATTAGTAAGTCATAGTATAGTATGTCAAAAAATAAATAAAAGTCGTAGTATAGTATGTCAAATAAATAAATAAAAGTCATAGTATAGTATGTCAAAAAAAATAAATAAAAGTCATAGTATAGTATGTCAAATAAATAAATAAAAGTCATAGTATAGTATGTCAAATAAATAAATAAAAGTCATAGTATAGTATGTCAAATAAATAAAAAAAGTCGTAATATAGTATGTCAAATATATAAATAAAAGTCATAGTATAGTATGTCAAATAAATTAGTAAGTCATGGTATAGTATTAAAAAA
>CAKAOJ020001649.1:0-31865 GCA_916701645.2 Sebastolobus alascanus | reverse complement strand
TGGTCATGTGACTGTCCTCTGTGGTCATGTGAATGTCCCTGCGGTCATGTGACTGTCCCTGTGGTCATGTGACTGTCTCTGTGGTCATGTGACTGTCCCTGTGGTCATGTGACTGTCCCTGTGGTCATGTGACTGTCTCTGTGGTCATGTGACTGTCCCTGTGGTCATGTGACTGTCCCTGTGGTCATGTGACTGTCTCTGTGGTCATGTGACTGTCCCTGCGGTCATGTGACTGTCCCTGTGGTCATGTGACTGTCCCTGTGGTCATGTGACTGTCCCTGTGGTCATGTGACTGTCTCTGTGGTCATGTGACTGTCCCTGTGGTCATGTGACTGTCCCTGTGGTCATGTGACTGTCTCTGTGGTCATGTGACTGTCTCTGTGGTCATGTGACTGTCTCTGTGGTCATGTGACTGTCCCTGTGGTCATGTGACTGTCCCTGTGGTCATGTGACTGTCTCTGTGGTCATGTGACTGTCTATGTCAGGGGTGCCCACACTTTTTCAGCATGCGAGCTACTTATAAAATGACCAAGTCAAAATGATCTACCTACTATAAAAATGCAAAACATATATTTATTTATAAATATATTGAGTATTCTTTATATGTACAATATATGTTGGTGTACCTTGCATAACTGCATGAACCCATATTGTACAATATAACTCTGTACATTTTTTGTCATTACCTTACTCTGATGACTTGCACTGAATGGAATCAGCTAGGGATGCATAGTCCGGACAGTAGCTGCTGATAGCCAGCCTCAAGCACACTTCCAAATGATCATCAGTCAAGGTGGAACGGTATTTGGACTTAATAATCTTCATGTGGGAAAAGGCTGACTCGCATAAATAAGTGGAGCCGAATAATGCAGTCATGGAGGTAGCACATTTCCTCATGTTGGGGTACTTTTCCTCTGTGAGTAAGTTCCAGAACTGTCCATGAGCCCTGGACTTAAGCTGAATGTCAGTTTGTAGTGTCAAAATCTCATCCTCCACTCCAGATGAGTTCAGGTGAAACAGTGTTGCAATTTTTGATGCGAGTGAATCAACCTCAGCATCTTCCCGAAAAGGGTAGCACATGAATGTAGCGACTGGCTCCAGTAAAACAAACGAACAAAATGCGCTTGTTTGCGCATGCGTGGTGACCCATGTGTCAGAAAAGATCAGATGTCAGACTGGCTGCCCTGTATGTCAATCAAGTGACAAATTTCATAGTGAGGATGGATGATAGGCTGACGTCTATTTTTTTTTTTAATTTTTTTTTTTTTAATTTTTTTTTTTAATTTTTTTTTTTTAATGCCATGCGATCTACCCACACTACCTTCGCGATCGACCGGTAGATCGCGATCGACGTATTGGGCACCCCTGGTCTATGTGGTCATGAGACTGTCCCTGTGGTCATGTGACTGTCTCTGTGGTCATGTGACTGTCCCTGTGGTCATGTGACTGTCTCTGTGGTCATGTAACTGTCTGACTGTCCCTGTGGTCATGTGATTGTCCCTGTGGTCATGTGACTGTCTCTGTGGTCATGTGACTGTCTCTGTGGTCATGTGACTGTCTCTGTGGTCATATTATTGTCTCTTTGGTCATGTGACTGTCTCTGTGGTCATGTGACTGTCCCTGTGGTCATGTGACTGTCTCTGTGGTCATGTGACTGTCCCTGTGGTCATGTGACTGTCCCTGCGGTCATGTGACTGTCTCTGTGGTCATGTGACTGTCCCTGTGGTCATGTGACTGTCTCTGTGGTCATGTGACTGTCCTTGTGGTCATGTGACTGTCCCTGTGGTCATGTGACTGTCCTTGTGGTCATGTGACTGTCTCTGCGGTCATGTGACTGTCCCTGTGGTCATGTCACTGTCTCTGTGGTCTCTCAGTGAACAGTTGTAGAGATGTCCGTACAGGTGAAGCTGCTCGGCCAGACTTCCTTCTAAGGCGTCCATGTTGAAATGAAAGACACAGCGAACGCAGTCAGCGCGTAGCTACAAACGCCGCAACAACTTGCGGAGCCTTCGCGCACCACGTGAAAGACGTGATGAGTACATTTGCTGGCGCCTGCACCTCACGCTGGCTTCACTACAGCGAGCATAAACCAGGCTTTACTGGTTGGATGGGATGCCCACACAGTGGAGCTGCAGGGAAACCCCACGGGACTAACACACAGACTGATTAGTGTTTAGTGCAATACTGCTGGAACCAGCATGGACCGACTCCGACTCTCTACTGACCACAGAGTCTCCAGTCTACAGTGTGGACTCTCCAGAAAACCACACAGCAGCTTCACTCCTGAATCCTGCAGGTTGTTTCCTCTCAGATCCAGCTCTCTCAGATGGGGGGGGTTGGACTTCAGAGCTGAGGCCAGAGAATCACAGCTGATCTCTGACAAACTGCAGAACCTCAATCTGAATAAAGAATAAATGATGAAGATAAAAATCACTTTATAATCCAATCAGATGTGTTCAGGTTTTAAATGTGTAGCTCGACATTACTATGTCCTAATCAATGATCTTTTCCCTAAAATGAGTAGAGTGACTTTGTCATTGTGTTATTGTGGATCATCATAATGTCAGCCTTCTACAGACATCATCCAGATGTCACCACAACATTCATACACCTATTCATGTCAACACACATCAATAACATGCTGCTGATCTCTGTGTTCATCTCTGTGTGTGTGCTGAAGGATCAATATCAATGATCAGACATTATTTGTGGAACACGCTGAAACAAACAGAAACCAGAGAAATATTTCTCCTTCATGAAGTAAACTTGATCAATTTAAAACAGATATTAGTTCAGAGGATCTTCTGTATCCAGATGTGACCATTTACCAACAATGATGAACATTCATTTACTTTAACAACTAACAGTGGACATTTTCTACACTTTCTTTAAGAAACACAAGTCTTTTGGGACTGCAGACTGAATTTAGTTCAAGAAAAATGAAAATATGAAGAAAAGGACATTAACAAGTTTAATGTTTATAAGTTATGTTTGTACATAAATCAGGTTCAATTGTTAATTAAAGATATAAGATCTCTAATAGTAACAGAGAGTCAGTGAACTGACCTCAGAGTCTCCAGTCTACAGTGTGGACTCTCCAGAAAACCACACAGCAGCTTCACTCCTGATTCCTGCAGCTTGTTGTTGTAGCTCAGATCCAGCTCTCTCAGATGGGGGGGGTTGGACTTCAGAGCTGAGGCCAGAGAATCACAGCTGATCTTTGACAAACTGCAGCTCATCAATCTGAATAAAGAATAAATGATGTAAGTTTAGAAGACAACGTTCCTGCTTGAAATCATTCAATGTTTAATAATGTGTTCAGAGCTGAAGAAGGTTTAGAACGTAGAAGTTTAGAAATTGTAAACTCCAAACACCTGAAGCCAACAGGATGCAGGTTAAAAACTGTAAAATACAAACAGTGAAACAGAGCTCTCATTAATATTAATGACAACGTGCTGCTACTTCAATAAAGACGTAGTGACTTCACCTCTTAAACTCTGACAGCTCCACCAGTGGATCCATCTATACAAACTCATGTTGAGCAGCCAAACACTAATAAAAACCACAGAAACTGATTCAAGATTCAACTCAACATCTCAAAGTTTCTAAAGATGTCAAATATGTCAGGATGGATTTTGGGGAAATGTGAACAAAAGATATTTAAGATAAGACATCTATAATATATGAAGCTTATGTGAAACATCAGACAGGAAGACCCTCCTCACACTCTCTTTCATTTAAAACCTTTCTGTCTCTCTCTCTCTCTCTACTGGCTCCTACTCTATCAGCTGACTGTGGGTGTTTCACTCTTAGATAACCAAACAGATTCTACCACGCTCTCTCTGAGCCAATCATATCGTTGCAATCACATTTTAAAACTGTTCTCCTCTCTGCTGCTGTCAGTTGTCATTTCAGTGCGACTCGATGCAACCCCCCCCCCATCACCTCCAGTCTTCATCATATTCAGTACCCAGTCCTGCTCTACATCCCTTCATTAGATCTTCAGCTACTCCCTTCACCACCACCACCAGGGTCTAGACTCCAGAGGGGGGGGGGGGATATACCTAATCTCACCACGGCATCACTACCCCCTTTAATATACTACGTCATGATGGAGTCTAATCACTGAAGACTTTGCACTATTCTTCTTATCATACATCATGTAATAAATTACTGTTCATTCTATAACGGGTCTCTCCTGATTGAACTATATTTTAGGAATAGTGGAGTCATAACATCAAATCATCTTCAGTTTAAACTCTTCAGTCAGTATAAGCATCATATAGCTTCATAACATTTATAGAAAAAACAAATAGTGAATATATTTGTTATTGTCTGATAGCTGAAATAGAGATTATTAATTTATTCTTCATATTTATGTATTTTTTTATAATTTATTTTAACATGATGAAAGTCAGGTGTTGTGATATATGAAGGTTTTAAATGTGTAGCTCAACATTGCTCTGCTACAGTCAATGGACTAAACCACTGAAGAAGAAAATGTCCTTTAGCATTAAGATACTCAGTGTGGATCAGTATAATATCAGCCTTATGTCTGCAGTTTAGTGTCACCACAACTTTCACATCATATTAATCTCAGTACACAAGTCAAAAATGGTGTCTGACCTCAGAGTCTCCAGTCTACAGTGTGGACTCTCCAGAAAACCAGACAGCTTCACTCCTGAATCCTTCAGGTCGTTGTCACTCAGATCCAGCTCTCTCAGATGGGGGGGGTTGGACTTCAGAGCTGAGGCCAGAGAATCACAGCTGATCTCTGACAAACTGCAGAACCTCAATCTGAATAAAGAATAAATGATGAAGATAAAAATCACTTTATAATCCAATCAGATGTCTTCAGGTTTTAAATGTGTAGCTCAACATTACTATGTACTAATCAATGATCTTTTCCCTAAAATGAGTAGAGTGACTTTGTCATTGTGTTATTGTGGATCATCATAATGTCAGCCTTCTACAGACATCATCCAGATGTCACCACAACATTCATACACCTATTCATGTCAACACACATCAATAACATGCTGCTGATCTCTGTGTTCATCTCTGTGTGTGTGCTGAAGGATCAATATCAATGATCAGACATTATTTGTGGAACACGTTGAAACAAACAGAAACCAGAGAAATATTTCTACTTCATGAAGTAAACTTGATCAATTTAAAACAGATATTAGTTCAGAGGATCTTCTGTATCCAGATGTGACCATTTACCAACAATGATAAACATTCATTTACTTTAACAACTAACAGTGGACATTTTCTACACTTTCTTTAAGAAACACAAGTCTTTAGTGACTGCAGACTGAATTTAGTTCAAGAAACATGAACATATGAAGAAAAGGACATTAACCACTTTATGGATGTAAGTTATGTTTGTACATAAATCAGGTTCAATTGTTAATGAAAGATATAAGATCTCTAATAGTAACAGAGAGTCAGTGAACTGACCTCAGAGTCTCCAGTCTACAGTGTGGACTCTCCAGAAAACCACACAGCAGCTTCACTCCTGAATCCTTCAGCTTGTTGTTACTCAGCTCCAGCTCTCTCAGATGGGGGGGGTTGGACTTCAGAGCTGAGGCCAGAGAATCACAGCTGATCTCTGACAAACTGCAGTTCCTCAATCTGAATAAAGAATAAATGATGTAAGTTTAGAAGACAACGTTCCTGCTTGAAATCATTCAATGTTTAATAATGTGTTCAGAGCTGAAGAAGGTTTAGAACGTAGAAGTATAGAAAATGTAAACTCCAAACACCTGAAGCCAACAGGATGCAGGTTAAAAACTGTAAAATACAAAGAGTGAAACAGAGCTCTCATTAATATTAATGACAACGTGCTGCTACTTCAATAAAGACGTAGTGACTTCACCTCTTAAACTCTGACAGTTCCACCAGTGGATCCATCTATACAAACTCATGTTGAGCAGCCAAACACTAATAAAAACCACAGAAACTGATTCAAGATTCAACTCAACATCTCAAAGTTTCTAAAGATGTCAAATATGTCAGGATGGATTTTGGGGAAATGTGAACAAAAGATATTTGAGATAAGACATCTATAATATATGAAGCGTTTGTGAAACATTAGACAGGAAGACCCTCCTCACACTCTCTTTCATTTAAAACCTTTCTGTCTCTCTCTCTCTCTCTCTCTCTCTCTCTACTGGCTCCTACTCTATCAGCTGACTGTGGGTGTTTCACTCTTAGATAACCAAACAGATTCTACCACGCTCTCTCTGAGCCAATCATATCGTTGCAATCAAATATTAAAACTGTTCTCCTCTCAGCTGCTGTCAGTTGTCATTTCAGTGTGACTCGATGCAACCCCCCCCCCCCCCCCCCCCATCACCTCCAGTCTTCATCATATTCAGTACCCAGTCCTGCTCTACATCCCTTCATTAGATCTTCAGCTACTCCCTTCACCACCACCACCAGGGTCTAGACCTCAGGGTGGGGGGGGGATATACCTAATCTCACCACGGCATCACTACCCCCTTTAATATACTACGTCATGATGGAGTCTAATCACCAAAGACTTTGCACTATTCTTCTTATCATACATCATGTAATAAATTACTGTTCATTCTATAACGGGTCTCTCCTGATTGAACTATATTTTAGGAATAGTGGAGTCATAACATCAAATCATCTTCAGTTTAAACTCTGCAGTCAGTATAAGCATCATATAGCTTCATAACATTTATAGAAAAAACAAATAGTGAATATATTTGTTATTGTCTGATAGCTGAAATAGAGATTAATTATTTATTCTTCATATTTATGTATTTTTTTATAATTATTTTAACATGATGGAAGTCAGGTGTTGTGATATATGAAGGTTTTAAATGTGTAGCTCAACATTGCTCTGCTACAGTCAATGGACTAAACCACTGAAGAAGAAAATGTCCTTTAGCATTAAGATACTCAGTGTGGTTCAGTATAATATCAGCCTTATGTCTGCAGTTTAGTGTCACCACAACTTTCACATCATATTAATCTCAGTACACAAGTCAAAAATGGTGTCTGACCTCAGAGTCTCCAGTCTACAGTGTGGACTCTCCAGAAAACCACACAGCAGCTTCACTCCTGAATCCTGCAGCTTGTTGTGACTCAGATCCAGCTCTCTCAGATGGGGGGGGTTGGACTTCAGAGCTGAGGCCAGAGAATCACAGCTGATCTCTGACAAACTGCAGCGACTCAATCTGAATAAAGAATAAATGATGAAGATAAAAATCACTTTATAATCCAATCAGATGTGTTCAGGTTTTAAATGTGTAGCTCAACATTACTATGTCCTAATCAATGATCTTTTCCCTAAAATGAGTAGAGTGACTTTGTCATTGTGTTATTGTGGATCATCATAATGTCAGCCTTCTACAGACATCATCCAGATGTCACCACAACATTCATACACCTATTCATGTCAACACACATCAATAACATGCTGCTGATCTCTGTGTTCATCTGTGTGTGTGTGCTGAAGGATCAATATCAATGATCAGACATTATTTGTGGAACACGTTGAAACAAACAGAAACCAGAGAAATATTTCTACTTCATGAAGTAAACTTGATCAATTTAAAACAGATATTAGTTCAGAGGATCTTCTGTATCCAGATGTGACCATTTACCAACAATGATAAACATTCATTTACTTTAACAACTAACAGTGGACATTTTCTACACTTTCTTTAAGAAACACAAGTCTTTAGTGACTGCAGACTAAATTTAGTTCAAGAAACATGAACATATGAAGAAAAGGACATTAACAACTTTATGGATGTAAGTTATGTTTGTAGATAAATCAGGTTCAATTGTTAATTAAAGATATAAGATCTCTAATAGTAACAGAGAGTCAGTGAACTGACCTCAGAGTCTCCAGTCTACAGTGTGGACTCTCCAGAAAACCACACAGCAGCTTCACTTCTGAATCCTTCAGCTCGTTGAATCTCAGATCCAGCTCTCTCAGGTTGGACTTCAGAGCTGAGGCCAGAGAATCACAGCTGATCTTTGACAAACTGCAGTCACTCAATCTGAATAAAGAATAAATGATGTAAGTTTAGAAGACAACGTTCCTGCTTGAAATCATTCAATGTTTAATAATGTGTTCAGAGCTGAAGAAGGTTTAGAACGTAGAAGTTTAGAAAATGTAAACTCCAAACACCTGAAGCCAACAGGATGCAGGTTAAAAACTGTAAAATACAAAGAGTGAAACAGAGCTCTCATTAATATTAAGGACAACGTGCTGCTACTTCAATAAAGACGTAGTGACTTCACCTCTTAAACTCTGACAGCTCCACCAGTGGATCCATCTATACAAACTCATGTTGAGCAGCTAAACACTAATAAAAACCACAGAAACTGATTCAAGATTCAACTCAACATCTCAAAGTTTATAAAGATCTCAACTATGTCAGGATGGATTTTGGGGAAATGTGAAAAAGAGATATTTAAGATAAGACATGTATAATATATGAAGCTTATGTGAAAAATCAGACAGGAAGACCCTCCTCACACTCTTTTATTCATAACCTTTCTGTCTCTCTCTCTCTCTCTACTGGCTCCTACTCTATCAGCTGACTGTGGGTGTTTCACTCTTAGATAACCAAACAGATTCTACCACGCTCTCTCTGAGCCAATCATATCGTTGCAATCACATTTTAAAACTGTTCTCCTCTCTGCTGCTGTCAGTTGTCATTTCAGTGCGACTCGATGCAACCCTCCCCCCCCCCCCCATCACCTCCAGTCTTCATCATATTCAGTACCCAGTCCTGCTCTACATCCCTTCATTAGATCTTCAGCTACTCCCTTCACCACCACCACCAGGGTCTAGACCCCAGAGGGGGGATATACCTAATCTCAAAACGGCATCACTAACCCCTTTAAAGGGACTATTTGTAACTTATCACGCGCATAAATCTTAAGGGGTCGGTATCCCATGCGCGCTCGCGTGTGGGTACGCGAGCGCGCAGCAGCTCTGCTCCTGCCTGTTTGCACACCGCGCTCGTTCTCACTCGCTTGGCTCGCTCCGCCTCCACGTGAACGCGCGCACACTACACACTGCAGAAGAGTTATCTGGTGAATGTGCAGTGGTCGTTTTGCAGAAATAACTGCTGCAGCTCCTCCAGACCAACAGAGGTTTCCCGTGTCTTGTGAAGTGACGGGGCTCCGCAGCGAGTTACGTTATCGTCCCGACCGGGTGTCGGTCTCCCCCCCCCCCCCCCCGACCGGGTGTCGGTGTCTCCCCCCTCCCCCCCCCGTTCCCTCCGGATCGGGAGGAAAAACCAACACTAGGATCAGCATTGATTCATGGAGAGACCCTCGTCTGGTCAGCTAACATTACTGCCAAGCAGGTGAAATATAGAGTGATATTGTGGTTTTAGCTGACGTGTGTCGCCTCACTGTTTTGACGGACGCTCGCTCACATTCAGGTAGCGCGTGCACACGGGCAAGCGCGAGCCACAGGACGCTGACTTTCATTGACATTGCGGCCACAGGTGTCGCTGTGAACAAGCAATTTCTGATTCTTACATATAGCCTCTTTAATACACTACGTCATGATGGAGTCTAATCACCAAAGACTTTGCACTATTCTTCTTATCATACATCATGTAATAAATTACTGTTCATTCTATAACGGGTCTCTCCTGATTGAACTATATTTTAGGAATAGTGGAGTCATAACATCAAATCATCTTCAGTTTAAACTCTTCAGTCAGTATAAGCATCATATAGCTTCATACAATTTATAGAGAAAACAAATAGTGAATATATTTATTATTGTCTGATAGCTGAAATAGAGATGATTTATTTATTCTTCATGTTTATGTATTTTTTATATTTTATTTTATCATGATGGAAGTCAGGTGTTGTGATATATGAAGGTTTTAAATGTGTAGCTCAACATTGCTCAGCTACAGTCAATGGACTAAACCACTGAAGAAGGAAATGTCCTTTAGCATTAAGATACTCAGTGTGGATCAGTATAATATCAGCCTTTTGTCTGCAGTTTAGTGTCACCAAAACTTTCACATCATATTAATCTCAGAACACAAGTAAAAAATGGTGTCTGACCTCAGAGTCTCCAGTCTACAGTGTGGACTCTCCAGAAAACCAGACAGCTTCACTCCTGAATACTTCAGGTTGTTGTTGTAGTTCAGATCCAGCTCTCTCAGATGGGGGGGGTTGGACTTCAGAGCTGAGGCCAGAGAATCACAGCTGATCTTTGACAAACTGCAGCTCATCAATCTGAATAAAGAATAAATGATGAAGATAAAAATCACTTTATAATCCAATCAGATGTGTTCATGTTTTAAATGTGTAGCTCAACATTACTATGTCCTAATCAATGATCTTTCCCCTAAAATGAGTAGAGTGACTTTGTCATTGTGTTATTGTGGATCATCATAATGTCAGCCTTCTACTGATATCATCCAGAGGCCTGTTTCACCAAACCAAGATAAGGGATTAAGCCGGGGTTTTCCGGTTATCCTGGCTCAGTTTAGCCTTGACTCGGTTTCACGAAAGCAGTGGCACATCAGTTACCATGGAGATTTATTCTGTGCAGCTAGCCTGCTCCAGACCAGGCTAACAGCAGTTTATCCTGGTGCCTTATCTGTTCAGTCAGCAGTCACTCCGATCGGAAAACAGTGTGTTTTTTATAGTTAGTCCATGATCTTATGCATGCATTTTACCTTATTTGTATTAGCCTGCATTAAAATACCATATTTTAATGCTGGCTAATACAAATAAGTACTTAACTGAATACATACCACCACTCAGTTCAGTACTGTTATTTTAACATTGTGATCATCATTAATTTGTATTTTTATAATCATTCATGTGATAGTCATTATTACAGTTATATTGTGTTTATGAAGACTGTTGTTCATATTGTTGTTAGAGGTTTGATGAATATATTATTGATTAGAAATGGCTGATAAAGTTGAGTGGAGTAACTATATAGTGTTTCTGTATATTCATGAAACAACAGGGAGAGGACACCACAATGCTTTTTGACCTTTTATTTTTCTTGAATCACTCGTCTGCTGGGGGAGACAGAAATAACAATGATTAATACATTGTGTTACTGTGTGTACTTACAGTGTACATTGAAATGATCACTTACTTCTCTTTCTAATACCCTCAGTATGTATTGTTAAGTGTGCGCTGTACAGACATCTGACAGTTTGTGAATTCTGTAAAACACATATCAGTTCTTAATTCTGCATGGTGTGTGGATGTCCTACACTCACTACGATGCCAGGCTGCTCTCAGGCTGTACAGTATCTGGGTCCTGTTAAAATGATGTTTTCCATGAGCACCACATCACTGACTTCTTATCCATTATGGACTAAATAAGTATTTCCAATAGACTGACATGTAGGCCACATCCAGCCTTGTTTCATCCTTTCTTTCTATATGAATAATGGTCGTAATAGGGCACACCATGCACAATTCCTGCTGTGCTGATTAAGGTGTTTTAAAGAATTCACAAACTGTCAGATGTCTGTAGGCATACAGCACACACTTAAAAAAGCAAATATAGTTTGCAGAGGTGCAAATATCAATGAAAAAAGGGATTTATTTAAAAAGAGTCGACATTTATAACCACAAAAAACCCTGCAGGACTTCGACCTGGATATGGAGATAAAAAGAAAGACATTGAGGAAATTACAAAGAGAAGTAGTGATCATTCCAGTGCACACTGTAAGCATGTATGTAACATAATGTGTTAATCATTGTATATATATATATATATATATATATATATATATATATATATATATATATATATATATATATATATAGATATATATATATATATATATATATGGTATCGTCGTATTCTATCTTTGTGGATTAGTGGTTGTAATTAATCTTCATGATAAATTTCCTAAATAATATATTAACTTCCACCGCTCACTTTTAAGGCGAAGTGACAGTAACTCCTTCAATAGTTCAATTATGTTTCAGTTAACAGCAGTGGTGAGTGAATTTAACGTTATAGGCTATTTTTAGACTACTTACGCGTTGAGTCGCTCCACTATTGTCTGCCAATTTGTTTTCTCGCTGTTTTATTACAGCGGCCAACGGCCATGTCTCCTTTTCTACATATTATATGTTTTACTTCCTCGTAATCTTCCATTCAAATCTGTTTCTCACTGGGTTTAAAGTACGCGGAACGCGTTTACTTCATTTCAGCATCAGTAAATCTGTGATCGATCTCGTGGTCTATTGAGGAAAAGCAGTGAACGCGCATCTATCAGAATTACTTACACCTGGTTCAACCTAGTCACTCCTCCTCAGCCTTCGTGAAACCAATCAAGCCAGAATGAATTGACTAGACTAGGTCAAGCCTCGCCTTCTCTCTTATCCCGGATATTTTTATTCTGCTTTTGTGAAACAGGCCCCAGTACTCTTGTTTTCTCTCCTGTGGCTCCTGTACTGACTTTCCCTCCTTTGCCTATCTACACACCTGCTCTGAATCAGCATAGTTAGTCCTTTCCTGCTACCTGAGTTCAGCCCAGCTACACACCTCCTCTGAATCAGCCTCGTTTAGTCTTTCCCCTGCCAATCAGCTCCCTGCCCATTCCTCGGCCTAATCACCTCATTTCCCTCACCTGAGTTTCTCCGCCCATCTCTCCACCTGCACTTCAACCTCTCGTTAGATCAGTTTATATTTATGTCCTGGTTTTCTGTTCAGTCTTTGTTGGATCCTTGATTTTGTCAGGAGAGTTTCTGTTCTGCCTTGCCTGCATGGGATATTGAATTAAAATGATCTATACAAGTTCCTGTTGCCTGTAATCTCCTGCATTTGGGTCCACCTGCTCCACTCTACATGGCAGAAGGATCCAACCAGTCATGGACCCAGCAGGTGATCTTTATGCGACAATACGCCTGGGTTTCCTGAGTTGCCAGCCTCAGCCCCAGCTCCAGCCTCAGCCTCAGCAGCCAGCCAGTCCTAAGCCGGCTTCAGGCACGAACCTGTTCCTTGGAAGCCGCCTTGCCCTGGGAGGTCCTCGGAGTTTACGGTCTGCTTCTCGCCATTCTAGCACCCAGCATGCTTCCAGCTTCCAGCCGGATTTCATTCTGGGGGTTGGAGCCCCCAGAAGGAAGCGTGGATCTCGGGGACGGCGGTCTAAGTTGCCCAGTGTATCAGCCAACTCCAGGCTCGCTCCTGTGTTACGGGTCCTGACTGACTCCAAGCCTGCTCCTGTGTCGGGGGTCCAGTCGACCCCTGCTCCATGTCTGCTGTCGGCGGTCCGGTCGACTTCTGCTCCATGTGTCCTGTCGGCGTTCCGGCCGACTCCTGCTCCACGTGTCCTGTCGGCGGTCCGGTCCACTCCTGCTCCAAGTGTATCGCTGGGGTTCCGGTCGACCCCTGCTCCAAGTGTCTCGTCAGGGGTCCATTCGACTCCTGCTCCAAGGGTCTCGTCGGGGGTCCGTTCGACTCCTGCTCCAAGGGTCTCGTCAGGGGTCCATTCGACTCCTGCTCCAAGTGTATCGCTGGGGGTCCGGTTGACCCCTGCTCCAAGTGTATCGCTGGGGGTCCGGTCGACCCCTGCTCCAAGTGTCTCGTCAGAGGTCCATTCGACTCCTGCTCCAAGTGTATCGCTGGGGGTCCGGTCTGCCCCTGCTCCACGTCTCCTGTCGGGGGTCCATCAGACCTCGGTTCCGGCTGGGTCGTCGCCGCAGCCATCACCTGTTCCGACTCGGTCGCCGCCGCCCCCGCAGTCATCACCTGTTCCGCCGGGGCTTCAGTCATGTCTTGTTCTTCCTGGGCTTCAGCCACGCCCTGTTCCGCCTGGGTTTCAGTCATGCCCTGTCCCTTTTACTGCTGGGCCGCAGCCTCAAGTCCCCAAGTTTCCCGGCTCTGTCTCTGTTCTGCCTCCGGGCCGTCCGCCGGAGTTTCCCTTCTCGGTCTCTGCGCTGAACCCGGGCCGTCCGCCCGATATTCCCTGCCTAGCCTCCATTCTTCAGTTCTGTGCCCGCTTGTCCCGGGGTCCCTCCTCCGGACCCCCTCCGCCCACCCTGTTTGTTGTGCCGAATAAGTTTGTTGGGACGTCTGGGATCCGTCCCTTGAGGGGTGGGTCCTGTCACGGTATCCAGATACCTTCCGAACTTTTGTAGACTGGACTGAGTTGTTTTCTGTGTTTTGGGTTTTCTGTACTCTTGTTTTCCCTCCTGTGTTCCTGTACTGGCTTTCCCTCCTTTGCCTATCTAAACACCTGCTCTGAATCAGCATAGTTAGTCATTTCCTGCTACCTGAGTTCAGCCCAGCTACACTCCTCCTCTGAATCAGCCTCGTTTAGTCTTTCCCCTGTCAATCAGCTCCCTGCCCATTCCTCGGCCTAATCACCTCATTTCTCTCACCTGAGTTTCTCCACCCATCTCTCCACCTGCACTTCATCCTCTCATTAGATCAGTTTGTATTTAAGTCCTGGTTTTCTGTTCAGTCTTTGTTGGATCCTTGATTTTGTCTCCTTGATTTTGTCAAGAGAGTTTCTGTTCTGCCTTGCCTGCATGGCAGATCTATATATCTATTGCCTGTAATCTCCTGCATTTGGGTCCACCTGCTCCACTCTACATGACAGTATCCAGGTGTGACCATTTACCAACAACGATAAACATTCATTTACTTTAACAACTAACAGTGGACATTTTCTACACTTTCTTTAAGAAACACAAGTCTTTTGTGACTGCAGACTGAATTAAGTTCAAGAAACATGAAAATCTGAAGAAAAGGACATTAACAACTTTATGGTTGTAAGTTATGTTTTACATAAATCAGGTTCAATTGTTAATTAAAGATATAAGATCTCAAATGGTAACAGAGAGTCAGTGAACTGACCTCAGAGTCTCCAGTCTACAGTGTGGACTCTCCAGAAAACCACACAGCTTCACTCCTGAATCCTTCAGGTTGTCGTTGTTACTCAGATCCAGCTCTCTCAGATGGGAGGGGTTGAACTCCAGAGCTGAGGCTAGAAAATCACAGCTGATCTCTGACAACCTGCAGCTCCTCAATCTGAATAAAAAATAAATGATGTAAGTTTAGAAAACAATGTTCCAGCTTGAAATCATTCAATGTTTAATAATGTGTTCAGAGCTGAAGAAGGTTTAGAATGTAGAAGTTTAGAAAATGTAAACTCCAAAAACCTGAAGCCAACAGGATGCAGGTTAAAAACTGTAAAATACAAAGAGTGAAACAGAGCTCTCATTAATATTAATAACAACGTGCTGCTACTTCAATAAAGACGTAGTGACTTCACCTCTTAAACTCTGACAGATCCACCAGTGGTTCCATCTATACAAACTCATGTTGAGCAGCCAAACACAAATAAAAACCACAGAAACTGATTCAAGATTCAACTCAACATCTCAAAGTTTCTAAAGATGTCAAATATGTCAGGATGGATTTTGGGGAAATGTGAACAAAAGATATTTTAGATAAGACATCTATAATATATGAAGCTTATGTGAAACATCAGACAGGAAGACCCTCCTCACACTCTCTTTCATTCATAACCTTTCTGTCTCTCTCTCTCTCTCTACTGGCTCCTACTCTATCAGCTGACTGTGGGTGGTTCACTCTTAGATAATCAAACAGATTTTACCACGCTCTCTCTGAGCCAATCATATCGTTGCAATCACATTTTAAAATGGTCCTCCTCTCTGCTGCTGTCAGTTGTCATTTCAGTGCGATTCGATGCAACCCTCCCCCCCCCCCCCCCCCCCATCACCTCCAGTCTTCATCATATTCAGTACCCAGTCCTGCTCTACATCCCTTCATTAGATCTTCAGCTACTCCCTTCACCACCACCAAAAGGGTCTAGACTCCAGGGGGGGGGGGGGGATATACCTAATCTCACCACGGCATCACTACCCCCTTTAATATACTACGTCATGATGGAGTCTAATCACTGAAGACTTTGCACTATTCTTCTTATCATACATCATGTAATAAATTACTGTTCATTCTATAACGGGTCTCTCCTGATTGAACTATATTTTAGGAATAGTGGATTCATAACATCAAAGCATCTTCAGTTTAAACTCTTCAGTCAGTATAAGCATCATATAGCTCCATAGAATGTATAGAAAAAACAAATAGTGAATATATTTGTTATTGTCTGATAGCTGAAATAGAGATTATTTATTTTTCTTTATATTTATGTATTTTTTTTTAAATTAAATTTAACATGATGAAAATCAGATGTTGTGATATATGAAGGTTTTAAATGTGTAGCTCAACATTGCTCTGCTACAGTCAATGGATTAAACTACTGAAGAAGAAAATGTCCTTTAGCATTAAGATACTCAGTGTGGATCAGTATAATATCAGCCTTATGTCTGCAGTTTAGTGTCACCACAACTTTCACATCATATTAATCTCAGTACACAATTAAAACATGGTGTCTGACCTCAGAGTCTCCAGTCTACAGTGTGGACTCTCCAGAAAACCAGACAGCTTCACTCCTGAATCCTGCAGCTCGTTGTTACTCAGATCCAGCTCTCTCAGATGGGGGGGGTTGGACTTCAGAGCTGAGGCCAGAGAATTACAGCTGATCTTTGACAAACTGCAGCTCATCAATCTGAATAAAGAATAAATGATGTAAGTTTAGAAGACAAAATTCCTGCTTGAAATCATTCAATGTTTAATAATGTGTTCAGAGCTGAAGAAGGTTTAGAACGTAGAAGTTTAGAAAATGTAAACTCCAAACACCTGAAGCCAACAGGATGCAGGTTAAAAACTGTAAAATACACACAGTGAAACAGAGCTCTCATTAATATTAATGACAACGTGCTGCTACTTCAATAAAGACGTAGTGACTTCACCTCTTAAACTCTGACAGCTCTACCAGTGGATCCATCGATACAAACTCATGTTGAGCAGCCAAACACTAATAAAAACCACAGAAACTGATTCAAGATTCAACTCAACATCTCAAAGTTTATAAAGATCTCAAATATGTCAGGATGGATTTTGGGGATATGTGAACAAAAGATATTTAAGATAAGACATCTATAATATATGAAGCTTATGTGAAACATCAGACAGGAAGACCGTCCTCACACTCTCTTTCATTCATAACCTTTCTGTCTCTCTTTCTCTCTACTGGCTCCTACTCTATCAGCTGACTGTGGGTGGTTCACTCTTAGATGACCAAACAGATTCTACCACGCTCTCTCTGAGCCAATCATATCGTTGCAATCACATTTTAAAACTGTTCTCCTCTCTGCTGCTGTCAGTTGTCATTTCAGTGCGACTCGATGCAACCCTCCCCCCCCCCATCACCTCCAGTCTTCATCATATTCAGTACCCAGTCCTGCTCTACATCCCTTCATTAGATCTTCAGCTACTCCCTTCACCACCACCACCAGGGTCTAGACTCCAGGGGGGGATATATCTAATCTCACCACGGCATCACTACCCCCTTTAATATACTACGTCATGATGGAGTCTAATCACCAAAGACTTTGCACTATTCTTCTTATCATACATCATGTAATAAATTACTGTTCATTCTATAACGGGTCTCTCCTGATTGAACTATATTTTAGGAATAGTGGAGTCATAACATCAAAGCATCTTCAGTTTAAACTCTGCAGTCAGTATAAGCATCATATAGCTTCATTACATTTATAGAAAAAACAAATAGTGAATATATTTGTTATTGTCTGATAGCTGAAATAGATATTATTTATGTATTCTTCATATTTATGTATTTTTTTATAATTTATTTTAACATGATGAAAGACAGGTGTTGTGATATATGAAGGTTTTAAATGTGTAGCTCAACATTGCTCTGCCACAGTCAATGGACTAAACCACTGAAGAAGAAAATGTCCTTTAGCATTAAGATACTCAGTGTGGATCAGTATGATATCAGCCTTATGTCTGCAGTTTAGTGTCACCACAACTTTCACATCATATTAATCTCAGTACACAATTAAAAAATGGTGTCTGACCTCAGAGTCTCCAGTCTACAGTGTGGACTCTCCAGTAAACCACACAGCAGCTTCACTCCTGAATCCTGCAGCTTGTTGTTGCTACTCAGATCCAGCTCTCTCAGATGGGGGGGGTTGGACTTCAGAGCTGAGACCAGAGAATCACAGCTGATCTCTGACAAACTGCAGCCACTCAATCTGAATAAAGAATAAATGATGAAGATAAAAATCACTTTATAATCCAATCAGATGTGTTCATGTTTTAAATGTGTAGCTCAACATTACTATGTCCTAATCAATGATCTTTTCCCTAAAATGAGTAGAGTGACATTGTCATTGTGTTATTGTGGACCATCATAATGTCAGCCTTCTACCGATATCATCCAGAGGCCTGTTTCACCAAACCAAGAAAAGGGATTAAGCCGGGGTTTTCCGGTTATCCTGGCTCAGTTTAGCCTTGACTGGGTTTCACGAAAGCAGTGGCACATAAGTTACCATGGAGATTTATTCTGTGCAGCTAGCCTGCTCCAGACCAGGCTAACAGCCAGGCTTAGTTTATCCTGGTGCCTTATCTGTTCAGTCAGCAGTCACTCCGATCGGAAAACAATGTGTTTTTTACAGTTAGTCCATGATCTTATGCATGAATTTTACCTTATTTTTATTAGCCTGCATTAAAATACCATATTTTAATGCTGGCTTATACAAATAAGTACTTAACTGAATACATACCACCACTCAGTTCAGTACTGTTATTTTAACATTGTGATCATCATTAATTTGTATTTTTATAATCATTCATGTGATAGTCATTATTACAGTTATATTGTGTTTATGAAGACTGTTGTTCATATTGTTGTTAGAGGTTTGATGAATATATTATTGATTAGAAATGGCTGATAAATTTCACTGGACCAGTAACTATATAGTGTTCTGTATATTCATGAAACAACAGGGAGATGACACCACAATGCTTTTTGACCTTTTATTTTTCTTGAATCAATTGTCTGCTGGGGGAGACAGAAATAACAATGATTAATACATTGTGTTACTGTGTGTACTTACAGTGTACATTGAAATGATCACTTACTTCTCTTTCTAATACCCTCAGTATGTATTGTTAAGTGTGCGCTGTACAGACATCTGACAGTTTGTGAATTCTGTAAAACACATATCAGTTCTTAATTCTGCATGGTGTGTGGATGTCCTACACTCACTACGATGCCAGGCTGCTCTCAGGCTGTACAGTATCTGGGTCCTGTTAAAATGATGTTTTCCATGAGCACCACATCACTGACTTCTTATCCATTATGGACTAAATAAGTATTTCCAATAGACTGACATGTAGGCCACATCCAGCCTTGTTTCATCCTTTCTTTCTATATGAATAATGGTCGTAATAGGGCACACCATGCACAATTCCTGCTGTGCTGATTAAGGTGTTTTAAAGAATTCACAAACTGTCAGATGTCTGTAGGCATACAGCACACACTTAAAAAAAGCAAATATAGTTTGCAGAGGTGCAAATATCAATGAAAAAAGGGATTTATTTAAAAAGAGTCGACATTTATAACCACAAAAAACCCTGCAGGACTTCGACCTGGATATGGAGATAAAAAGAAAGACATTGAGGAAATTACAAAGAGAAGTAAGTGATCATTCCAGTGCACACTGTAAGCATGTATGTAACATAATGTGTTAATCATTGTATATATATATATATATATATATATATATATATATATGGTATCGTCGTATTCTATCTTTGTGGATTAGTGGTTGTAATTAATCTTCATGATAAATTTCCTAAATAATATATTAACTTCCACCGCTCACTTTTAAGGCGAAGTGACAGTAACTCCTTCAATAGTTCAATTATGTTTCAGTTAACAGCAGTGGTGAGTGAATTTAACGTTATAGGCTATTTTTAGACTACTTACGCGTTGAGTCGCTCCACTATTGTCTGCCACTTTGTTTTCTCGCTGTTTTATTACAGCGGCCGACGGCCGTGTCTCCTTTTCTACATATTATATGTTTTACTTCCTCGTAATCTTCCATTCAAATCTGTTTCTCACTGGGTTTAAAGTACGCGGAACGCGTTTACTTCATTTCAGCATCAGTAAATCTGTGATCGATCTCGTGGTCTATTGAGGAAAAGCAGTGAACGCGCATCTATCAGAATTACTTACACCTGGTTCAACCTAGTCGCTCCTCCTCAGCCTTCGTGAAACCAATCAAGCCAGAATGAATGACTAGACTAGGTCAAGCCTCGCCTTCTCTCTTATCCCGGATATTTTTATTCTGCTTTTGTGAAACAGGCGCCAGTACTCTTGTTTTCTCTCCTGTGCTCCTGTACTGACTTTCCCTCCTTTGCCTATCTACACACCTGAGGCCTGTTTCACCAAAGCAGAATAAAAATATCCGGGATAAGAGAGAAAGCGAGGCTTGACCTAGTCTAGTTAATTCATCCTGGCTTGATTGGTTTCACGAAGGCCAAGCCAGGCTGAGGAGGAGCGACTAGGTTGAACCAGTTGTAAGTAATTCTGATAGATGCGCGTTCACTGTTTTCCTCAATAGACCACGAGATCGATAACAGATTTACTGATGCTGAAATGGAGTAAACGCGTTCCGCGTACTTTAAACCCAGCGAGAAACAGCTTTAAATGGAAGATTAGGAGGAAGTAAAACATATAATATGTAGAAAAGGAGACACGGCCGTCGGCCGCTGTAATAAAACAGCGAGAAAAAAACGTGTCAGACAATAGCGGAGCGACTCAATGTGTAAGTAGTCTAAAAATAGCCGATAACGTTACATTCACTCACCACTGCTGTTAACTGAAACATAATTAAACCATTGAAGGAGTTACTGACACTTCGCTTTAAAAGTGAGAGGTGGAAGTTAATATATTATTTAAGAAATTACCCATGAAGATTAATTACAACCACTAATCCACAAAGATAGAATACGACAATACCATATACATATATATATATATATATATATATATATATATATATATATATACAATGATTAACACATTATGTTACATACATGCTTACAGTGTGCACTGGAATGATCACTTATTTCTCTTTCTAATTTCCTCAATGTCTTTTTATCTCCATATCCAGGTCCAAGTCCTGCAGGGTTTTTTGTGGTTTTAAAAGTCAACTCTTTTTGAATAAATCACTTTTTTCATTGATATTTGCACCTCTGCAAACTTTATTTGCTTTTTTAAGTGTGTGCTGTATGCCTACAGACATCTGAAAGTTGTCAATTCTTTAAAACACCTTAATCAGCACAGCAGGAATTGTGCATGGTGTGCCCTATTACGACCATTATTTATATAGAACGAAAGGATGAAACAAGGCTGGATGTAGCCTACATGTCAGTCTAGTGGAAATACTTATTTAGTCCATAATGGATACGAAGTCAGTGATGTGGTGCTCATAGAAAACATCATTTTAACAGGACCCAGATACTGTACAGCCTGAGAGCAGCCTGGCATCGTAGTGAGTGTAGGACATCCACACACCATGCAGAATTAAGAAGTGATATGTGTTTTACAGAATTCACAAACTGTCAGATGTCTGTACAGCACACACTTAACAATACATACTGAGGGGATTAGAAAGAGAAGTAAGTGATCATTTCAATGTACACTGTAAGTATACACAGTAACACAATGTATTAGTTATTGCTATTTCTTTCTCCCCCAGCAGACAAGTGATCCAAGAAAAATAAAAGGTCAAAAAGCATTGTGGTGTCCTCTCCCTGTTGTTTCATGAATATACAGAACACTATATAGTTACTGGTCCAGTGAACTTTATCAGCCATTTCTAATCAATAATATATTCATCAAACCTCTAACAACAATATGAACAACAGTTTTCATAAACACAATATAACTGTAATAATGACTATCACATGAATGATTATAAAAATAAAAATGAATGATGATCACAATGTTAAAATAACAGTACTGAACTGAATAGTGGTATGTATTCAGTTAAGTACTTATTTTTATCAGCCTGCATTAAAATATGGTATTTTAATGCAGGCTGATAAAAATAAGGTAAAATACATGCATAAGATCATGGACTAACTGTAAAAAACACATTGTTTTCCGATCGGAGTGACTGCTGGCTGAACAGATAAGGCACCAGGATAAACTAAGCCTGGCTGTTAGCCTGGTCTGGAGCAGGCTAGCTGCACAGAATAAATCTCCATGGTAACTGATGTGCCACTGCTTTCGTGAAACCGAGTCAAGGCTAAACTGAGCCAGGATAACCGGAAAACCCCGGCTTAATCCCTTATCTTGGTTTGGTGAAACAGGCCTCTGCTCTGAATCAGCTTAGTTAGTCCTTTCCTGCTACCTGAGTTCAGCCCAGCTACACACCTCCTCTGAATCAGCCTCGTTTAGTCTTTCCCCTGCCAATCAGCTCCCTGCCCATTCCTCGGCCTAATCACCTCATTTCCCTCACCTGAGTTTCTCCGCCCATCTCTCCACCTGCACTTCAACCTCTCGTTAGATCAGTTTATATTTATGTCCTGGTTTTCTGTTCAGTCTTTGTTGGATCCTTGATTTTGTCAGGAGAGTTTCTGTTCTGCCTTGCCTGCATGGGATATTGAATTAAAATGATCTATACAAGTTCCTGTTGCCTGTAATCTCCTGCATTTGGGTCCACCTGCTCCACTCTACATGGCAGAAGGATCCAACCAGTCATGGACCCAGCAGGTGATCTTTATGCGACAATACGCCTGGGTTTCCTGAGTTGCCAGCCTCAGCCCCAGCTCCAGCCTCAGCCTCAGCAGCCAGCCAGTCCTAAGCCGGCTTCAGCCACAAACCTGTTCCTTGGAAGCCGCCTTGCCCTGGGAGGTCCTCGGAGTTTACGGTCTGCTCCTCGCCATTTTAGCACCCAGCATGCTTCCAGCTTCCAGCCGGATTTCATTCTGGGGGTTGGAGCCCCCAGAAGGAAGCATGGGTCTCGGGGACGGCGGTCTAAGCTGCCCAGTGTCTCAGCCAACTCCAAGCCTGTTCCTGTGTCGGGGGTCCAGTCGACCCCTGCTCCATGTCTGCTGTCGGAGTTCCGGCCGACTCCTGCTCCACGTGTCCTGTCGGCGGTCCGGCCAACTCCTGCTCCAAGTGTCCTGTCGGCGGTCCGGTCCACTCCTGCTCCACGTGTCCTGTCGGCGGTCCGGTCCACTCCTGCTCCACGTGTCCTGTCGGCGCTCCGGTCCACCCCCCTCTCCAAGCGTCCTGTCGGCGATCCGGCCGACTCCTGCTCCAAGTGTCCTGTCGGCGGTCCGGCCGACTCCTGCCCCACGTGTCCTGTCGGCGGTCCTGCCGGCTTCTGCTCCACGTATCCTGTCGGGGGTCCGGTCGACCCCTGCTCCAAGTGTCTCGTCAGGGGTCCATTCGACTCCTGCTCCAAGTGTATCGTCGGGGGTCCGGTCGACCCCTGCTCCAAGTGTCTCGTCAGGGGTCCATTCGACTCCTGCTCCAAGTGAATCGCTGGGGGTCTGGTCGACCCCTGCTCCACGTCTCCTGTCGGGGGTCCATCAGAGCTCGGTTCCGGCTGGGTCGTCGCCGCAGCCATCACCTGTTCCGACTCGGTCGCCGCCGCCCCCGCAGTCATCACCTGTTCCGCCGGGGCTTCAGTCATGTCTTGTTCTTCCTGGGCTTCAGCCACGCCCTGTTCCGCCTGGGTTTCAGTCATGCCCTGTCCCTTTTACTGCTGGGCCGCAGCCTCAAGTCCCCAAGTTTCCCGGTTCTGTTTCTGTTCTGCCTCCGGGCCGTCCGCCGGAATTTCCCTTCTCGGTCTCTGCGCTGAACCCGGGCCGTCCGCCCGATATTCCCTGCCTAGCCTCCATTCTTCAGTTCTGTGCCCGCTTGTCCCGGGGTCCCTCCTCCGGACCCCCTCCGTCCACCCTGTTTGGTGTGCCGAATAAGTTTGTTGGGACGTCTGGGATCCGTCTCTTGAGGGGTGGGTCCTGTCACGGTATCCAGATACCTTCCGACCTTTTGTACACTGGACTGAGTTGTTTTCTGTGTTTTGGGTTTTCTGTACTCTTTTTTTCCCTCCTGTGTTCCTGTACTGGCTTTCCCTCCTTTGCCTATCTAAACACCTGCTCTGAATCAGCATAGTTAGTCATTTCCTGCTACCTGAGTTCAGCCCAGCTACACTCCTCCTCTGATCAGCCTCGTTGAGTCTTTCCCCTGCCAATCAGCTCCCTGCCCATTCCTCAGCCTAATCACCTCATTTCTCTCACCTGAGTTTCTCCGCCCATCTCTCCACCTGCACTTCATCCTCTCATTAGATCAGTTTGTATTTAAGTCCTGGTTCTCTGTTCAGTCTTTGTTGGATCCTTGATTTTGTCTCCTTGATTTTGTCAAGAGAGTTTCTGTTCTGCCTTGCCTGCATGGCAGATCTATATATATCTATTTCCTGTAATCTCCTGCATTTGGGTCCACCTGCTCCACTCTACATGACAGTATCCAGGTGTGACCATTTACCAACAATGATAAACATTCATTTACTTTAACAACTAACAGTGGACATTTTCTAAACTTTCTTTAAGAAACACAAGTCTTTTGTGACTGCAGACTGAACTTAGTTCAAGAAACATGAAAATCTGAAGAAAAGGACATTAACAACTTTATGGTTGTAAGTTATGTTTTACATAAATTAGGTTCAATTGTTAATTAAAGATATAAGATCTCAAATGGTAACAGAGAGTCAGTGAACTGACCTCAGAGTCTCCAGTCTACAGTGTGGACTCTCCAGAAAACCACACAGCTTCACTCCTGAATCCTTCAGGTTGTCGTTGTTACTCAGATCCAGCTCACTCAGATGGGAGGGGTTGGACTTCAGAGCTGAGGCCAGAGAATCACAGCTGATCTCTGACAACCTGCAGCTCATCAATCTGAATAAAGAATAAATGATGTAAGTTTAGAAAACAATGTTCCAGCTTGAAATCATTCAATGTTTAATGATGTTTTCAGAGCTGAAGAAGGTTTAGAATGTAGAAGTTTAGAAAATGTAAACTCCAAAAACCTGAAGCCAACGGGATGCAGGTTAACAACTGTAAAATACAAAGAGTGAAACAGAGCTCTCATTAATATTAATGACAACGTGCTGCTACTTCAATAAAGACGTAGTGACTTCACCTCTTAAACTCTGACAGTTCCACCAGTGGATCCATCTATACAAACTCATGTCGAGCAGCCAAACACTAATAAAAACAGATTCTACCACGCTCTCTCTGATCCAATCATATCATTGCAATCACATTTTAAAACTGTTCTCCTCTCTGCTGCTATCAGTTGTCATTTCAGTGCGACTCGATGCAACCCTCCCCCCCCCCCCCATCACCTCCAGTCTTCATCATATTCAGTACCCAGTCCTGCTCTACATCCCTTCATTGGATCTTCAGCTACTCCCTTCACCACCAACACCAGGGTCTAGACTCCAGGGGAGGGGGGATATACCTAATCTCAAAACGGCATCACTACCCCCTTTAATATACTACGTCATGATGGAGTCTAATCACTGAAGACTTTGCACTATTCTTCTTATCATACATCATGTAATAAATTACTGTTCATTCTATAACGGGTCTCTCCTGATTGAACTATATTTTAGGAATAGTGGATTCATAACATCAAAGCATCTTCAGTTTAAACTCTTAAGTCAGTATAAGCATCATATAGCTTCATAACATTTATAGAAAAAACAAATAGTGAATATATTTGTTATTGTCTGATAGCTGAAATAGAGATTATTTATTTATTCTTCATATTTATGTATTTTTTTTTATAATTTATTTTAACATGATGAAAGACAGGTGTTGTGATATATGAAAGTTTTAAATGTGTAGCTCAACATTGCTCTGCTACAGTCAATGGACTAAACCACTGAAGAAGAAAATGTCCTTTAGCATTAAGATACTCAGTGTGGATCAGTATAATATCAGCCTTATGTCTGCAGTTTAGTGTCACCACAACTTTCACATCATATTAATCTCAGTACACAAGTAAAACATGGTGTCTGACCTCAAAGTCTCCAGTCTACAGTGTGGACTCTCCAGAAAACCAGACAGCTTCACTCCTGAATCCTTCAGGATGTTGTTACTCAGCTCCAGCTCTCTCAGATGGGGGGGGTTGGACTTCAGAGCTGAGCCCAGAGAATCACAGCTGATCTCTGACAAACTGCAGTCACTCAATCTGAATAAAGAATAAATGATGAAGATAAAAATCACTTTATAATCCAATCAGATGTGTTCAGGTTTTAAATGTGTAGCTCAACATTACTATGTCCTAATCAATGATCTTTTCCCTAAAATGAGTAGAGTGACTTTGTCATTGTGTTATTGTGGATCACCATAATGTCAGCCTTCTACAGACATCATCCAGATGTCACCACAACATTCATACAACTATTCATGTCAACACACATCAATAACATGCTGCTGATCTCTGTGTTCATCTCTGTGTGTGTGTGCTGAAGGATCAATATCAATGATCAGACATTATTTATGGAACACCTTGAAACAAACAGAAACCAGAGAAATATTTCTACTTCATGAAGTAAACTTGATCAATTTAAAACAGATATTAGTTCAGAGGATCTTCTGAATCCAGAGGCCTGTACTACGAAGCAGGATTTGGCGTTATCGAGGTAACTTCAGGGTTAACCCTTCAGGGTTTTCCGTCCTACGAAGGTGGATCACTTCTTATCGGGGTAGATCACCATGGTAACTTATGCTGAACAGCTAACCTGCTCCGGAGCAGGTTATGTTCCAGATAAGAGATCAACTCGTATAAGAGCACCGCCTACTGACCAATCAGAGCTCGGTGCGCGGATCGTATAATAATATTACACAAATACGAAGAAGTTTAAATCATAATCCAGGCTAAAACCAACACAGTTTACACTGACAAATGCAGGAAGGACAGCTGGATTTATGCTGTGGATGTTGACTGCTTTGAATTATATTTTTATACTTATTTGTTTTACTTGCTCTTGAATCCATTTCACACCGCATGAGACGAAGACCCAGCTGAAAGAAGGTTTAAATAGTCATACATGCCCCTTATGTAGTAATAAGTATAAAGACGTTTAACCCATCCGTCTACAGTATTTCTTATAACTATTTATTGCTAGACGACTTTGTCCGACTTTTGAGAGTTCCGTTAAATTAATGTCTGTTAATTTACGCATTCACACATCGGGAGTTTTTTCTTTTGCCAGCTGTCCTTCCTGCATTTGGCAGCTTCAACTGTGTTACTATTAGTCTGGATTATGTGTTTAACTTCTTCGTATTTGTCTAACATAGTTTACTCTTCCTTTGTAATATGTGCCGCTCTGCCTGTTTATCTGTATGCTGACAGTAGACTTGTCCATGTCTGTGATTGGTCTGATGTTGCAAACACCGCCCCGTTCATGTGAACGCGCTCATAACCAGATAGAGAAACCCTGAGTTGATTTACCGAGTTGATAACCACCGTCGTAGGACAGTTTAGCGGGATCTAGTTTGTTAGGGTTGGTTAAGCCAGATAACGAGAAGATACCCTGGGTATGTTGAACTCGCTTCGTAGTACAGGCCTCAGATGTGACCATTTACCAACAATGATAAACATTCATTTACTTTAACAACTAAAAAGTGAACATTTTCTACACTTTCTTTAAGAAACACAAGTCTTTTGTGACTGCAGACTGAATTTAGTTCAAGAAACATGAACATATGAAGAAAAGGACATTGACAACTTTATGGATGTAAGTTATGTCTGTACATAAATCAGGTTCAATTGTTAATTAAAGATGTAAGATCTCTAATAGTAACAGAGAGTCAGTGAACTGACCTCAGAGTCTCCAGTCTACAGTGTGGACTCTCCAGAAAACCACACAGCTTCACTCCTGAATCCTTCAGCTTGTTGTTTTTACTCAGATCCAGCTCTCTCAGATGGGGGGGGTTGGACTTCAGAGCTGAGGCCAGAGAATCACAGCTGATCTCTGACAAACCGCAGCTCCTCAATCTGAATAAAGAATAAATGATGTAAGTTTAGAAGACAACGTTCCTGCTTGAAATCATTCAATGTTTAATAATGTGTTCAGAGCTGAGGAAGGTTTAGAACGTAGAAGTTTAGAAAATGTAAACTCCAAACACCTGAAGCCAACAGGATGCAGGTTAAAAACTGTAAAATACAAAGAGTGAAACAGAGCTCTCATTAATATTAATGACAATGTGCTGCTACTTCAATAAAGACGTAGTGACTTCACCTCTTAAACTCTGACAGCTCCACCAGTGGATCCATCTATACAAACTCATGTTGAGCAGCCAAACACTAATAAAAACCACAGAAACTGATTCAAGATTCAACTCAACATCTCAAAGTTTCTAAAGATGTCAAATATGTCTGGATGGATTTTGGGGAAATGTGAACAAAAGATATTTAAGATAAGACATCTATAATATATGAAGCTTATGTGAAACATCAGACAGGAAGACCCTCCTCACACTCTCTTTCATTCATAACCTTTCTGTCTCTCTCTCTCTCTACTGGCTCCTACTCTATCAGCTGACTGTGGGTGGTTCACTCTTAGATAACCAAACAGATTCTACCACGCTCTCTCTGAGCCAATCATATCGTTGCAATTACATTTTAAAACTGTTCTCCTCTCTGCTGCTGTCAGTTGTCATTTCAGTGCGACTAGATGCAACCCTCCCCCCCCCCCCCATCACCTCCAGTCTTCATCATATTCAGTACCCAGTCCTGCTCTACATCCCTTCATTAGATCTTCAGCTACTCCCTTCACCACCACCACCAGGGTCTAGACTCCAGAGGGGGGATATACCTAATCTCACCACGGCATCACTACCCCCTTTAATACACTACGTCATGATGGAGTCTCATCACCAAAGACTTTGCACTATTCTTCTTATCATACATCATGTAATAAATTACTGTTCATTCTATAACGGGTCTCTCCTGATTGAACTATATTTTAGGAATAGTGGAGTCATAACATCAAAGCATCTTCAGTTTAAACTCTTCAGTCAGTATAAGCATCATATAGCTTCATAACATTTATAGAAAAAACAAATAGTGAATATATTTGTTATCGTCTGATAGCTGAAATAGAGATTATTTATTTATTCTTCATATTTATGTATGTTTTTTTATAATTTATTTTAACATGATGAAAGACAGGTGTTGTGATATATGAAGGTTTTAAATGTGTAGCTCAACATTGCTCTGCTACAGTCAATGGACTAAACCACTGAAGAAGAAAATGTCCTTTAGCATTAAGATACTCAGTGTGGATCAGTATAATATCAGCCTTATGTCTGCAGTTTAGTGTCACCACAACTTTCACATCATATTAATCTCAGTACACAAGTAAAACATGGTGTCTGACCTCAGAGTCTCCAGTCTACAGTGTGGACTCTCCAGAAAACCAGACAGCTTCACTCCTGAATCCTTCAGGTTGTTTCCACTCAGATCCAGCTCTCTCAGATGGGATGGGTTGGACTTCAGAGCTGAGGCCAGAGAATCACAGCTGATCGTTGACAAACTGCAGTCACTCAATCTGAATAAAGAATAAATGATGAAGATAAAAATCACTTTATAATCCAATCAGATGTGTTCAGGTTTTAAATATGTAGCTCAACATTACTATGTCCTAATCAATGATCTTTTCCCTAAAATGAGTAGAGTGACTTTGTCATTGTGTTATTGTGGATCATCATAATGTCAGCCTTCTACAGACATCATCCAGATGTCACCACAACATTCATACACCTATTCATGTCAACACACATCAATAACATGCTGCTGATCTCTGTGTTCATCTCTGTGTGTGTGCTGAAGGATCAATATCAATGAACAGACATTATTTATGGAACACCTTGAAACAAACAGAAACCAGAGAAATATTTCTACTTCATGAAGTAAACTTGATCAATTTAAAACAGATATTAGTTCAGAGGATCTTCTGTATCCAGAGGCCTGTACTACGAAGCAGGATTTGGCGTTATCGAGGTAACTTCAGGGTTAACCCTTCAGGGTTTTCCGTCCTACGAAGGTGGATCACTTCTTATCGGGGTAGATCACCATGGTAACTTATGCTGAACAGCTAACCTGCTCCGGAGCAGGTTATGTTCCAGATAAGAGATCAACTTGTATAAGAGCACCGCCTACTGACCAATCAGAGCTCGGTGCGAGGATCGTATAGTAATATTACACAAATACGAAGAAGTTTAAGTCATAATCCAGGCTAAAACCAACACAGTTTACACTGACAAATGCAGGAAGGACAGCTGGATTTATGCTGTGGATGTTGACTGCTTTGAATTATATTTTTATACTTATTTGTTTTACTTGCTCTTGAATCCATTTCACACCGCATGAGACGGAGACCCAGCTGAAAGAAGGTTTAAATAGTCATACACGCCCCTTATGTAGTAATGGGTATAAAGACGTTTAACCCATCCGTCTACACTATTTCTTATAGCTATTTTTTGCTAGACGACTTTGTCCGACTTTTGAGAGTTCCGTTAAATTAATGTCTGTTAATTTACGCATTCACACATCGGGAGGTTTTTCTTTTGCCAGCTGTCCCTCCTGCATTTGGCAGCTTCAACTGTGTTACTATTAGTCTGGATTATGTGTTTAACTTCTTCGTATTTGTCTAATATAGTTTACTCTTCCTTTGTAATATGTGCCGCTCTGTCTGTCTGTCTGCTGACAGTAGACTTGTCCATGTCTGTGATTGGTCTAATGTTGCAAACACCGCCCCGTTCATGTGAACGCGCTCATAACCAGATAGAGAAACCCTGAATTGATTTACCGAGTTGATAACCACCTTCGTAGGACAGTTTAGCGGGATCTCGTTTGTTAGGGTTGGTTAAGCCAGATAACGAGAAGATACCCAGGGTATGTTGAATACGCCTCGTAGTACAGAGGCCTGTACTACGAAGTGAGTTCAACATACCCAGGGTATGTTCTCGTTATCTGGCTTAACCAACCCTAACAAACGAGTTCCCGCTAAACTGTCCTACGACAGTTTAGCGGGAAACTGTCGTAGTTTCCCGCAGTAGACTTTTCCATGTTAGTGATTGGTCTGATGTTGCAAACACCGCCCCGTTCATGTGAACGCGCTCATAACCAGATAGAGAAACCCTGAGTTGATTTACCAACAATCGAGGTGGTTATCAACTCGGTAAATCAACTCAGGGTTTCTCTATCTGGTTATGAGCGCGTTCACGTGAACGGGGCGGTGTTTGCAACATCAGACCAATCACTAACATGGACAAGTCTACTGACAGCAGACAGACAGACAGAGCAGCACATATTACAAAGGAAGAGTAAACTATATTAGACAAATACGAAGAAGTTAAACACTTAATCCAGACTAAAAGTAACACAGTTGAAGCTGCTAAATGCAGGAAGGACAGCTGGCAGAAGAAAAAACTCCCGATGTGTGAATGCGTAAATTAACAGACTTATTAATTTAACGGAACACTCAAAAGTCGGATAAAGTCGTCGGGTTATAAATAGCAATAAGAAATTATATTGATGCTGGATGGACGGTTACACGTTATTATACCCATTATTAAACAAACGGCGTGTATAACTATTAAAACCTTCTGTCAGATGCGTCCCCGTCTCCTGCGGTGTGAAACGGACTCAAGAGCAAGTAAAAAAATAAATATAAAAATATAATTTAAAGCAGTAAACGCCCGCAGCATAAATCAATCTGTACTTCCTGCATTTGTCAGTTTAAACTGTGTTGTTTTTAGCCTGGTTTATGACTTAAACTTCTTCGTATTTGTGTAATATTACCATACGATCAGCGCACTGAGCTCTGATTGGTCAGTAGACGGTGTTTTTCTTCGAGTT
>CAKAOJ020001648.1:0-32814 GCA_916701645.2 Sebastolobus alascanus | reverse complement strand
TTTAATGCTATACTATGACTTTTTTTCATGAATTTTCGACATACTAAATTTCTTTTTTCCATATTTAATACATATAGACTTTTTTTCATAAATTCATTTATATATGATTTTTTTTATGAATTTTCAAATTATCTATGCTTTATTGTGAATTTTTATACATTTATATATTTTTATGATATACTATACTTTGATATTTATGACCTTTTTCGACATGCTCTACTATAACTTTTATTAATTTTTTTTTAACATATTACATTATGACTGACTTTTTTCGACATAATAATATTACCTTTTTAACATACTATGACTTTTTTATGACTTATCGACATACTATAAGATGACATTCTATACTATGACTTTTTTTTCATGGAATTTTTCGACATACAATACTATGACTTTTTTTTGTATGAAATTTTTCCACATACTATAGTATGGTTTTTTTTTCTGAAAAATTTTCGACATGCTATACAATGACTTTTTTTCATGAAATTTTCGACATACTAAATTTTTTTTTTCATGAAATTTTTCGACATACTATACTATGACTTTTTTTTCAAAAAAAATTCGACATTCTATACTATGACTTTTTTTTAATGAATTTTCGACATACTATACTATGACTTTTTTTCGTGAAATTTTTTATACATTCTATAGTATGACTTTTTTTTCATGGAATTTTTCGACATACTATGGTATGACTTTTTTCATAAAATTTTCAACATACTAAATTACTTTTTTTTATGGAATTTTTCGACATACTATACTATGACTTTTTTTTATGACATTTTTCGACATAATATACTATGACTTTTTTCATAAAATTTTCGACATACTAAATTACTTTTTTTCATGGAATTTTTCGACATACTATACTGACTTTTTTTTTCTTAAAAATTTTCGACATGCTATACTATGACTTCTTTCCATAGAATTTTCGACATACTATACTATGACTTTTTTTCATGAAATTTTTCGACATACTATACTATGACTTTTTTTCTGAAATTTTTCGACATACTATACTATGACTTTTTTCCTGAAATTTTTCGACATAATATACTATGACTTTTTTCATGAAATCTTTCGACATACTATACTATGACTTTTTTTTTTTATGACATTTTTCGACATAATATACTATGACTTTTTTCATAAAATTTTCGACATACTAAATTACTTTATTTCATCGAATTTTTCGACATACTATACTATGACTTTTTTTTCATGATTTTTTTTGACATACTATACAATGACTTTTTTTTTCTTAAAAAATTTTCGACATGCTATAGTATGACTTTTTTCCATAGAATTTTCGACATACTATACTATGACTTTTTTTCATGAAATTTTTCGACATGCTATAGTATGACTTTTTTCATGAAAATTTTCGAAATTTTAAACTGAGTTTTTTTTCCACCAAATTAATCGACAAACTATACTCTGCCTTTTTTCATGAAAATTTTCGACATTCTATACTATGACATTTTTTCACGAAAATTTTCGACATACTATAGCATGACTTTTTTCATGAAAATTTTCGAAATTTTAAACTGAGTTTTTTTTCCACCAAATTAATCGACAGACTATACTATGCCTTTTTTCATGAACATTTTCGACATTCTATACTATGACATTTTTTTACCAATATTTTCGACATGCTATAGTATGACTTTTTCATGAAAATTTTCGAAATTTTAAACTGAGTTTTTTTTCCACCAAATTAATTGACAGACTATACTCTGCCTTTTTTGATGAACATTTTCGACATTCTATACTATGACTTTTTTTTATGACATTTTTCGACATACTATACTATGATTTTTTTTTCATGAAATTTTTCGACATAATATACTGACTTTTTTTTTCTTAAAAATTTTCGACATGCTATAGTATGACTTTTTTTCTTAGAATTTTCGACATACTATACTATGACTTTTTTTTTCATGAAATTTTTCGACATACTATACTATGACTTTTTTTTATGACATTTTTCGACATAATATACTGACTTTTTTCATAAAATTTTCGACATACTAAATTACTTTTTTTCATGGAATTTTTCGAAATACTATAGTATGACTTTTTTCATAAAATTTTTCGACATTCTATACTATGTCTTTTTTCATGAAATCTTGACATACTATACTATGACTTTTTTTTATGAAATTTTTCGACATAATATACTATGACTTTTTTCATGAAATCTTTCGACATACTATAGTATGACTTTTTTCATAAAATTTTCGACATACTAAATTACTTTTTTCATGGAATTTTTCGACATACTATGATATGACTTTTTTTATGAAAATTTTCGACATAATATACTATGACTTTTTTTTTCTTAAAAATTTTCGACATGCTATAGTATGACTTTTTTTCTTAGAATTTTCGACATACTATACTATGACTTTTTTTTTCATGAAATTTTTCGACATACTATACTATGACTTTTTTTTCATGATTTTTTTTGACATACTATACTATGACTTTTTTTTTCTTAAAAATTTTCGACATGCTATACTATGACTTCTTTCCATAGAATTTTCGACATACTATACTATGACTTTTTTTTTATGAAATTTTTCGACATATTATACTATGACTTTTTTTCATGAAATTTTTCGACATAATATACTACGACTTTTTTCCTGAAATTTTTCGACATAATATACTATGACTTTTTTCATGAAATCTTTCGACATACTATACTATGACTTTTTTTTTTTATGACATTTTTCGACATAATATACTATGACTTTTTTCATAAAATTTTCAACATACTAAATTACTTTATTTCATCGAATTTTTCGACATACTATACTGTGACTTTTTTTTCATGATTTTTTTTGACATACTATACAATGACTTTTTTTTTCTTAAAAATTTTCGACATGCTATAGTATGACTTTTTTCCATAGAATTTTCGACATACTATACTATGACTTTTTTTCATGAAATTTTTCGACATGCTATAGTATGACTTTTTTCATGAAAATTTTCGAAATTTTAGACTGAGTTTTTTTTCCACCAAATTAATCGACAAACTATACTCTGCCTTTTTTCATGAAAATTTTCGACATTCTATACTATGACATTTTTTCACGAAAATTTTCGACATACTATAGCATGACTTTTTTCATGAAAATTTTCGAAATTTTAAACTGAGTTTTTTTTCCACCAAATTAATCGACAGACTATACTATGCCTTTTTTCATGAACATTTTCGACATTCTATACTATGACATTTTTTCACGAAAATTTTCGACATACTATAGCATGACTTTTTTCATGAAAATTTTCGAAATTTTAAACTGAGTTTTTTTTCCACCAAATTAATCGACAGACTATACTATGCCTTTTTTCATGAACATTTTCGACATTCTATACTATGACATTTTTTTACCAATATTTTCGACATGCTATAGTATGACTTTTTTCATGAAAATGTTCGAAATTTTAAACTGAGTTTTTTTTCCACCAAATTAATCGACAGACTATACTATGCCTTTTTTCATGAAAATGTTCGACATTCTATACTATGACATTTTTTTACGAATATTTTCGACATGCGAACATTTTCATGAAAAAAGTCAAACTATAGTATGACTTTTTCATGAAAATTTTCGAAATTTTAAACTGAGTTTTTTTTCCACCAAATTAATCGAGAGACTATACTATGCCTTTTTTCATGGACATTTTCGACATTCTATACTATGACATTTTTTTGCGAAAATTTTCGACATGCTATAGTATGACTTTTTTCATGAAAATTTTCGAAATTTTAAACTGAGTTTTTTTTCCACCAAATTAATCGAGAGACTATACTATGCCTTTTTTCATGGACATTTTCGACATTCTATACTATGATATTTTTTTACGAATATTTTCGACATGCTATAGTATGACTTTTTTCATGAAAATGTTCGAAATTTTAAACTGAGTTTTTTTTCCACCAAATTAATCGACATACTATACTATGACTTTTTTTCATGGAATTTTTCAACATACTATACTATGACTTTTTTTCATTAAATTTTTCGACATACTATACTATGACTTTTTTTTTCAAAAGAAATTTCGACATTCTATACTATGACTTTTTTCTATAAAATTTTTCGACATACTATACTTTGACCTTTTTTTTCATAAAATTTTCAACCATCTATACTATGACTTTTTTTCATAGAATTTTCGACGTACTAAACTATGACTTTTTTTCATAGAATTTTTCAACATACTATACTATGACTTTTTTTCATAAAATTTTTCGACATACTATACTATGACTTTTTTTTCATAAAATTTTCAACCATCTATACTATGACTTTTTTTTCATAACATTTTCGCCATACTAAATTACTTTTTTTCATGATTTTTTTTTGACATACTATACTATGACTTTTTTTTTCAAATAAAATTTTCGACATACTAAATAACTTTTTTTCATGGAATTTTTCAACATACTACACTATGACTTTTTTTTTCATCAAATTTTCGAACATACTATACTATGACTTTTTTTCATTAAATTTTCGATATACTATACTCTGACTTTTTCATGAAATTTTTCGACATACTATACTATGACTTTTTTTTTCATAAAATTTTCGACATTCTAACTGACTTTTTTTCATGGAATTTTTCGACATACATACTATGACTTTTTTCATGAAATTTTTTGACATACTATACAGTGACTTTTTTTTCATGAAAATTTTCCACATACTATAGTATTGCTTTTTTTTTCTTAAAATTTTTCGGAATGCTATACTATGACTTTTTTTTCATTGAATTTTCCACATACTATACTATGACTTTTTTCATAAAATTTTTCGACATACTATTCTATGACTTTTTTTTATAATTACATTTTTTGACATACTATGCCATGACTTTTTTCAAAATGCTATACTATGACTTTTTTTTCATAACATTTTCGACAAACTAAATTACTTTTTTTCATGATTTTTTTTTGACACACTATACTATGACTTTTTTTTTCAAATAAAATTTTCGACATACTAAATTACTTTTTTCATGGAATTTTTCAACATACTATACTATGACTTTTTTTTTCATAAAATTTTCGAACATACTATACTATGACTTTTTTTTTCATTAAATTTTCGATATACTATACTCTGACTTTTTCATGAAATTTTTCGACATACTATACTATGTCTTTTTTTTTCATAAAATTTTCGACAAACTAAATTACTTTTTTTCATGATTTTTTTTTGACATACTATACTATGACTTTTTTTTTCAAATAAAATTTTCGACATACTAAATTACTTTTTTTCATGGAATTTTTCAACATACTATACTATGACTTTTTTTTCATAAAATTTTCGAACATACTATACTATAACTTTTTTTTTCATTAAATTTTCGATATACTATACTCTGACTTTTTCATGAAATTTTTCGACATACTATACTATGACTTTTTTTTTCATAAAATTTTCGACATTCTAACTGACTTTTTTTCATGGAATTTTTCGACATACATACTATGACTTTTTTCATGAAATTTTTGGACATACTATACAGTGACTTTTTTTTCATGAAAATTTTCCACATACTATAGTATGGCTTTTTTTTTCTTAAAATTTTTCGGAATGCTATACTATGACTTTTTTTTTATGAAATTTTCGACATACTATACTATGACTTTTTTTTTTATGAAATTTTCGACATACTATACTATGACTTTTTTTTCATGAAATTTTTCGTCATACTATACTATGACTTTTCATAAAATTTTTCCACATACAATACTTTAACTTTTTTCATGAAATTTTCCGACATACTCTACTATGACTTTTTTTTCATTGAATTTTCGACATACTATACTATAGCTTTTTTTTTCATAAAATTTTGACATACTATACTATGACTTTTTTCATAAAATTTTTCGACATACTATTCTATGACTTTTTTTTATAATTACATTTTTTGACATACTATGCCATGACTTTTTTCAACATGCTATACTATGACTTTTTTTTCATAACATTTTCGACATACTAAATTACTTTTTTTCATGATTTTTTTTTGACATACTATACTATGACTTTTTTTTTCAAATAAAATTTACGACATACTAAATAACTTTTTTTCATGGAATTTTTCAACATACTATACTATGACTTTTTTTCATAACATTTTTCGACATACTATACTATGACTTTTTTTTCATAAAATTTTCAACCATCTATACTATGACTTTTTTTCATAGAATTTTCGACATACTATAATATGACTTTTTTTTTCATTAAATTTTTCGGCATACTATACTATGACTTTTTTTTCATAAAATTTTTCGACATACTATACTATGACTTTTTTTTTCATGAAATTTTTTGACATACTATACTATGACTTTTTTTTTCAAATAAAATTTGCGACATACTAAATTACTTTTTTTCATGGAATTTTTCAACATACTATACTATGACTTTTTTTTCATAAAATTTTCGAACATACTATACTATGTCTTTTTTTTTCATTAAATTTTCGACATACTATACTATGACTTTTTTTCATGGAATTTTTCGACATACTATATTATGACTTTTTTTCATAACATTTTTCGACATACTATTCTATGACTTTTTTTCATTCAATTTTTCGGCATACTATACTATTATTTTTTTTTCCATGCAATTTTACGACATTTATAATATGACTTTTTTCATGAAATTTTTCGGCATACTATACTATGACTTTTTTTTCATGAAATGTTTCGACATACTATACTATGACTTTTTTTTCATAACATTTTCGACATACTAAATTACTTTTTTTCATTTTTTTTTTGACATACTATACTATGACTTTTTTTTTCAAATAAAATTTTCGACATACTAAATTACTTTTTTTCATGGAAGTTTTCAACATACTATACTATGACTTTTTTTTCATGACATTTTTCGACATACTATATACTATGACTTTTTTTTCATTAAATTTTTCGTCATACTATACTATGACTTTTTTTCATAACATTTTTCGACATACTATACTATGACTTTTTTCATAAAATGTTCGACATACTAAATTACTTTTTTTCATGGAATTTTTCATCATACTATACTATGACTTTTTTTTCATTGAATTTTCGACATTCTATACTATAACTTTTTTTCATGAAATTTTTCGGCATACTATACTATGACTTTTTTTTCATAAATTTTTGACATACTATAATATGACTTTTTTTTTCATAAAATTTTCGACATACTATACTATGACTTTTTTTTCATAACATTTTCGACATTAAATGACTTTTTTTCATGATTTTTTTTTACATATTATACTATGACTTTTTTTCAAAAGAAATTTCGACATTCTATACTTTGACTTTTTTCTATAAAATTTTTCGACATACTATACTTTGACCTTTTTTTTCATAAAATTTTCAACCATCTATACTATGACTTTTTTTCATAGAATTTTCGACATACTATACTATGACTTTTTTTCATGGAATTTTTCAACATACTATACTATGACTTTTTTTCATAAATTTTTCGACATACTATACTATGACTTTTTTTTCATAAAATTTTCAACCATCTATACTATGACTTTTTTTCATAGAATTTTCGACATACTATAATATGACTTTTTTTTTCATAAAATTTTCGACATTCTAACTGACTTTTTTTCATGGAATTTTTCGACATACATACTATGACTTTTTTCATGAAATTTTTTGACATACTATACAGTGACTTTTTTTTCATGAAAATTTTCCACATACTATAGTATGGCTTTTTTTTTCTTAAAATTTTTCGGAATGCTATACTATGACTTTTTTTTTATGAAATTTTCGACATACTATACTATGACTTTTTTTTATAATTACATTTTTTGACATACTATGCCATGACTTTTTTCAACATGCTATACTATGACTTTTTTTTTATAACATTTTCGACATACTAAATTACTTTTTTTCATGATTTTTTTTTGACATACTATACTATGACTTTTTTTTTCAAATAAAATTTTGGACATACTAAATTACTTTTTTTCATGGAATTTTTCAACATACTATACTATGACTTTTTTTTCATAAAATTTTCGAACATACTATACTATAACTTTTTTTTTCATTAAATTTTCGATACACTATACTCTGACTTTTTCATGAAATTTTTCGACATACTATAATATGACTTTTTTTTTCATAAAATTTTCGACATTCTAACTGACTTTTTTTCATGGAATTTTTCGACATACATACTATGACTTTTTTCATGAAATTTTTTGACATACTATACAGTGACTTTTTTTTCATGAAAATTTTCCACATACTATAGTATGGCTTTTTTTTTCTTAAAATTTTTCGGAATGCTATACTATGACTTTTTTTTATGAAATTTTCGACATACTATACTATGACTTTTTTTCATGGAATTTTTCGACATACTATACTATGACTTTTTTTTTCATGAAATTTTTTGACATACTATACTATGACTTTTTTTTTCAAATAAAATTTGCGACATACTAAATTACTTTTTTTAATTTAATTTTTAAACATACTATACTATGACTTTTTTTTCATAAAATTTTCGAACATACTATACTATGTCTTTTTTTTTCATTAAATTTTCGACATACTATACTATGACTTTTTTTCATGGAATTTTTCGACATACATACTATGACTTTTTTCATGAAATTTTTTGACATACTATACAGTGACTTTTTTTTCATGAAAATTTTCCACATACTATAGTATGGCTTTTTTTTTCTTAAAATTTTTCGGAATGCTATACTATGACTTTTTTTTATGAAATTTTCGACATACTATACTATGACTTTTTTTTATAATTACATTTTTTGACATACTATGCCATGACTTTTTTCAACATGCTATACTATGACTTTTTTTTTATAACATTTTCGACATACTAAATTACTTTTTTTCATGATTTTTTTTTGACATACTATACTATGACTTTTTTTTTCAAATAAAATTTTGGACATACTAAATTACTTTTTTTCATGGAATTTTTCAACATACTATACTATGACTTTTTTTTCATAAAATTTTCGAACATACTATACTATAACTTTTTTTTTCATTAAATTTTCGATACACTATACTCTGACTTTTTCATGAAATTTTTCGACATACTATAATATGACTTTTTTTTTCATAAAATTTTCGACATTCTAACTGACTTTTTTTCATGGAATTTTTCGACATACATACTATGACTTTTTTCATGAAATTTTTTGACATACTATACAGTGACTTTTTTTTCATGAAAATTTTCCACATACTATAGTATGGCTTTTTTTTTCTTAAAATTTTTCGGAATGCTATACTATGACTTTTTTTTATGAAATTTTCGACATACTATACTATGACTTTTTTTCATGGAATTTTTCGACATACTATACTATGACTTTTTTTTTCATGAAATTTTTTGACATACTATACTATGACTTTTTTTTTCAAATAAAATTTGCGACATACTAAATTACTTTTTTTCATGGAATTTTTCAACATACTATACTATGACTTTTTTTTCATAAAATTTTCGAACATACTATACTATGTCTTTTTTTTTCATTAAATTTTCGACATACTATACTATGACTTTTTTTCATGGAATTTTTCGACATACTATACTATGACTTTTTTTCATAACATTTTTCGACATACTATTCTATGACTTTTTTTCATTCAATTTTTCGGCATACTATACTATTATTTTTTTTTCCATGCAATTTTACGACATTTATAATATGACTTTTTTCATGAAATTTTTCGGCATACTATACTATGACTTTTTTTTCATGAAATGTTTCGACATACTATACTATGACTTTTTTTTCATAACATTTTCGACATACTAAATTACTTTTTTTCATTTTTTTTTTTGACATACTATACTATGACTTTTTTTTTCAAATAAAATTTTCGACATACTAAATTACTTTTTTTCATGGAAGTTTTCAACATACTATACTATGACTTTTTTTTCATGACATTTTTCGACATACTATATACTATGACTTATTTTTCATGAAATTTTTCGTCATACTATACTATGACTTTTTTTCATAACATTTTTCGACATACTATACTATGACTTTTTTCATAAAATGTTCGACATACTAAATTACTTTTTTTCATGGAATTTTTCATCATACTATACTATGACTTTTTTTTCATTGAATTTTCGACATTCTATACTATAACTTTTTTTCATGAAATTTTTCGGCATACTATACTATGACTTTTTTTTTCATAAAATTTTTCGACATACTATAATATGACTTTTTTTTTCATAAAATTTTCGACATACTATACTATGACTTTTTTTTCATAACATTTTCGACATTAAATGACTTTTTTTCATGATTTTTTTTTACATATTATACTATGACTTTTTTTCAAAAGAAATTTCGACATTCTATACTATGACTTTTTTCTATAAAATTTTTCGACATACTATACTTTGACCTTTTTTTTCATAAAATTTTCAACCATCTATACTATGACTTTTTTTCATAGAATTTTCGACATACTATACTATGACTTTTTTTCATGGAATTTTTCAACATACTATACTATGCCTTTTTTTCATAAAATTTTTCGACATACTATACCATGACTTTTTTTTCATAAAATTTTCAACCATCTATACTATGACTTTTTTTCATAGAATTTTCGACATACTATAATATGACTTTTTTTTTCATGAAATTTTTCGGCATACTATACTATGACTTTTTTCATAAGATTTTTCGACATACTATACTATGACTTTTTTTTTCATGAAATTTTTTGACATACTATACTATGACTTTTTTTTTCAAATAAAATTTTGGACATACTAAATTACTTTTTTTCATGGAATTTTTCAACATACTATACTATGACTTTTTTTTCATAAAATTTTCGAACATACTATACTATAACTTTTTTTTTCATTAAATTTTCGATACACTATACTCTGACTTTTTCATGAAATTTTTCGACATACTATAATATGACTTTTTTTTTCATAAAATTTTCGACATTCTAACTGACTTTTTTTCATGGAATTTTTCGACATACATACTATGACTTTTTTCATGAAATTTTTTGACATACTATACTATGACTTTTTTTCATGGAATTTTTCGACATACATACTATGACTTTTTTCATAAAATTTTTCGACATACTATACTATGACTTTTTTTTCATAAAATTTTCAACCATCTATACTATGACTTTTTTTCATAGAATTTTGGACATACTATAATATGACTTTTTTTTTCATGAAATTTTTCGGCATACTATACTATGACTTTTTTCATAAGATTTTTCGACATACTATACTATGACTTTTTTTTTCATGAAATTTTTTGACATACTATACTATGACTTTTTTTTTCAAATAAAATTTTGGACATACTAAATTACTTTTTTTCATGGAATTTTTCAACATACTATACTATGACTTTTTTTTCATAAAATTTTCGAACATACTATACTATAACATTTTTTTTCATTAAATTTTCGATACACTATACTCTGACTTTTTCATGAAATTTTTCGACATACTATAATATGACTTTTTTTTTCATAAAATTTTCGACATTCTAACTGACTTTTTTTCATGGAATTTTTCGACATACATACTATGACTTTTTTCATGAAATTTTTTGACATACTATACAGTGACTTTTTTTTCATGAAAATTTTCCACATACTATAGTATGGCTTTTTTTTTCTTAAAATTTTTCGGAATGCTATACTATGACTTTTTTTTATGAATTTTTCGACATACTATACTATGACTTTTTTTTTCATGAAATTTTTTGACATACTATACTATGACTTTTTTTTTCAAATAAAATTTTGGACATACTAAATTACTTTTTTTCATGGAATTTTTCAACATACTATAATATGACTTTTTTTTTCATAAAATTTTCGACATTCTAACTGACTTTTTTTCATGGAATTTTTCGACATACATACTATGACTTTTTTCATGAAATTTTTTGACATACTATACAGTGACTTTTTTTTCATGAAAATTTTCCACATACTATAGTATGGCTTTTTTTTTCTTAAAATTTTTCGGAATGCTATACTATGACTTTTTTTTATGAAATTTTCGACATACTATACTATGACTTTTTTTTTATTAAATTTTTCGTCATACTATACTATGACTTTTCATAAAATTTTTCCACATACAATACTTTAACTTTTTTCATGAAATTTTCCGACATACTCTACTATGACTTTTTTTTCATTGAATTTTCGACATACTATACTATAGCTTTTTTTTTTCATAAAATTTTGACATACTATACTATGACTTTTTTTCATAAAATTTTTCGACATACTATTCTATGACTTTTTTTTAAAATTACATTTTTTGACATACTATGCCATGACTTTTTTCAACATGCTATACTATGACTTTTTTTTCATAACATTTTCGACATACTAAATTACTTTTTTTCATGATTTTTTTTTGACATACTATACCATGACTTTTTTTTCAAATAAAATTTTCGACATACTAAATAACTTTTTTTCATGGAATTTTTCAACATACTATACTATGACTTTTTTTCATAACATTTTTCGACATACTATACTATGACTTTTTTTTCATAAAATTTTCAACCATCTATACTATGACTTTTTTTCATAGAATTTTCGACAAACTATAATATGACTTTTTTTTCATTAAATTTTTCGGCATACTATACTATGACTTTTTTTTATAATTACATTTTTTGACATACTATGCCATGACTTTTTTCAACATGCTATACTATGACTTTTTTTTTATAACATTTTCGACATACTAAATTACTTTTTTTCATGATTTTTTTTTGACATACTATACTATGACTTTTTTTTTCAAATAAAATTTTGGACATACTAAATTACTTTTTTTCATGAAATTTTTCGGCATACTATACTATGACTTTTTTCATAAGATTTTTCGACATACTATACTATGACTTTTTTTTTCATGAAATTTTTTGACATACTATACTATGACTTTTTTTTTCAAATAAAATTTTGGACATACTAAATTACTTTTTTTCATGGAATTTTTCAACATACTATACTATGACTTTTTTTTCATAAAATTTTCGAACATAGTATACTATAACTTTTTTTTTCATTAAATTTTCGATACACTATACTCTGACTTTTTCATGAAATTTTTCGACATACTATAATATGACTTTTTTTTTCATAAAATTTTCGACATTCTAACTGACTTTTTTTCATGGAATTTTTCGACATACATACTATGACTTTTTTCATGAAATTTTTTGACATACTATACAGTGACTTTTTTTTCATGAAAATTTTCCACATACTATAGTATGGCTTTTTTTTTCTTAAAATTTTTCGGAATGCTATACTATGACTTTTTTTTATGAAATTTTCGACATACTATACTATGACTTTTTTTTTCATTAAATTTTTCGTCATACTATACTATGACTTTTCATAAAATTTTTCCACATACAATACTTTAACTTTTTTCATGAAATTTTCCGACATACTCTACTATGACTTTTTTTTCATTGAATTTTCGACATACTATACTATAGCTTTTTTTTTTCATAAAATTGACATACTATACTATGACTTTTTTTCATAAAATTTTTCGACATACTATTCTATGACTTTTTTTTAAAATTACATTTTTTGACATACTATGCCATGACTTTTTTCAACATGCTATACTATGACTTTTTTTTCATAACATTTTCGACATACTAAATTACTTTTTTTCATGATTTTTTTTTGACATACTATACCATGACTTTTTTTTCAAATAAAATTTTCGACATACTAAATAACTTTTTTTCATGGAATTTTTCAACATACTATACTATGACTTTTTTTCATAACATTTTTCGACATACTATACTATGACTTTTTTTTCATAAAATTTTCAACCATCTATACTATGACTTTTTTTCATAGAATTTTCGACAAACTATAATATGACTTTTTTTTCATAAAATTTTTCGGCATACTATACTATGACTTTTTTTTATAATTACATTTTTTGACATACTATGCCATGACTTTTTTCAACATGCTATACTATGACTTTTTTTTTATAACATTTTCGACATACTAAATTACTTTTTTTCATGATTTTTTTTTGACATACTATACTATGACTTTTTTTTTCAAATAAAATTTTCGACATACTAAATAACTTTTTTTCATGGAATTTTTCAACATACTATACTATGACTTTTTTTCATAACATTTTTCGACATACTGTACTATGACTTTTTTTTCATAAAATTTTCAACCATCTATACTATGACTTTTTTTCATAGAATTTTCGACATACTACAATATGACTTTTTTTTTCATTAAATTTTTCGGCATACTATACTATGACTTTTTTTTCATAAAATTTTTCGACATACTATACTATGACTTTTTTTCATGAAATTTTTTGACATACTATACTATGACTTTTTTTTTCAAATAAAATTTTCGACATACTAAATTACTTTTTTTCATGGAATTTTTCAACATACTATACTATGACTTTTTTTTCATAAAATTTTCGAACATACTATACTATGACTTTTTTTTTCATTAAGTTTTCGACATACTATACTATGACTTTTTTTCATGGAATTTTTCGACATACTATACTATGACTTTTTTTCATTCAATTTTTCGGCATACTATACTATTATTTTTTTTTCCATGCAATTTTACGACATTTATAATATGACTTTTTTCATAAAATTTTTCGGCATACTATACTATGACTTTTTTTTCATGAAATGTTTCGACAGACTATACTATGACTTTTTTTTCATAACATTTTCGACATACTAAATTACTTTTTTTCATGTTCTTTTTTGACATACTATACTATGACTTTTTTTTTCAAATAAAATTTTCGACATACTAAATTACTTTTTTTCATGGAATTTTTCAACATACTATACTATGACTTTTTTTTCATGACATTTTTCGACATACTATATACTATGACTGTTTTTTTTCATGAAATTTTTCGTCATACTATACTATGACTTTTTTTCATAACATTTTTCGACATACTATACTATGACTTTTTTCATAAAATGTTCGACATACTAAATTACTTTTTTTCATGGAATTTTTCAACATACTATACTATGACTTTTTTTTCATAAAATTTTTCGACATACTATACCATGACTTTTTTTTTCATAAAATTTTCGACATTCTAACTGACTTTTTTTCATGGAATTTTTCGATATACTATACTCTGACTTTTTCATGAAATTTTTCGACATACTATACTATGACTTTTTTTTTCATAAAATTTTCGACATTCTAACTGACTTTTTTTCATGGAATTTTTCGACATACATACTATGACTTTTTTCATGAAATTTTTGGACATACTATACAGTGACTTTTTTTTCATGAAAATTTTCCACATACTATAGTATGGCTTTTTTTTTCTTAAAATTTTTCGGAATGCTATACTATGACTTTTTTTTTATGAAATTTTCGACATACTATACTATGACTTTTTTTTTTATGAAATTTTCGACATACTATACTATGACTTTTTTTTCATGAAATTTTTCGTCATACTATACTATGACTTTTCATAAAATTTTTCCACATACAATACTTTAACTTTTTTCATGAAATTTTCCGACATACTCTACTATGACTTTTTTTTCATTGAATTTTCGACATACTATGCTATAGCTTTTTTTTTCATAAAATTTTGACATACTATACTATGACTTTTTTTCATAAAATTTTTCGACATACTATTCTATGACTTTTTTTTATAATTACATTTTTTGACATACTATGCCATGACTTTTTTCAACATGCTATACTATGACTTTTTTTTCATAACATTTTCGACATACTAAATTACTTTTTTTCATGATTTTTTTTTGACATACTATACTATGACTTTTTTTTTCAAATAAAATTTACGACATACTAAATAACTTTTTTTCATGGAATTTTCGAACATACTATACTATGACTTTTTTTCATTAAATTTTCGATATACTATACTCTGACTTTTTCATGAAATTTTTCGACATACTATACTATGACTTTTTTTTTCATAAAATTTTCGACATTCTAACTGACTTTTTTTCATGGAATTTTTCGACATACATACTATGACTTTTTTCATGAAATTTTTTGACATACTATACAGTGACTTTTTTTTCATGAAAATTTTCCACATACTATAGTATTGCTTTTTTTTTCTTAAAATTTTTCGGAATGCTATACTATGACTTTTTTTTCATTGAATTTTCGACATACTATACTATGACTTTTTTCATAAAATTTTTCGACATACTATTCTATGACTTTTTTGTATAATTACATTTTTTGACATACTATGCCATGACTTTTTTCAAAATGCTATACTATGACTTGTTTTTCATAACATTTTCGACAAACTAAATTACTTTTTTTCATGATTTTTTTTTGACACACTATACTATGACTTTTTTTTTCAAATAAAATTTTCGACATACTAAATTACTTTTTTCATGGAATTTTTCAACATACTATACTATGACTTTTTTTCATAACATTTTTCGACATACTATACTATGACTTTTTTCATAAAATGTTCGACATACTAAATTACTTTTTTTCATGGAATTTTTCAACATACTATACTATGACTTTTTTTTCATAAAATTTTCGAACATACTATACTATAACTTTTTTTTTCATTAAATTTTCGATATACTATACTCTGACTTTTTCATGAAATTTTTCGACATACTATACTATGACTTTTTTTTTCATAAAATTTTCGACATTCTAACTGACTTTTTTTCATGGAATTTTTCGACATACATACTATGACTTTTTTCATGAAATTTTTGGACATACTATACAGTGACTTTTTTTTCATGAAAATTTTCCACATACTATAGTATGGCTTTTTTTTTCTTAAAATTTTTCGGAATGCTATACTATGACTTTTTTTTTATGAAATTTTCGACATACTATACTATGACTTTTTTTTTTATGAAATTTTCGACATACTATACTATGACTTTTTTTTCATGAAATTTTTCGTCATACTATACTATGACTTTTCATAAAATTTTTCCACATACAATACTTTAACTTTTTTCATGAAATTTTCCGACATACTCTACTATGACTTTTTTTTCATTGAATTTTCGACATACTATGCTATAGCTTTTTTTTTCATAAAATTTTGACATACTATACTATGACTTTTTTTCATAAAATTTTTCGACATACTATTCTATGACTTTTTTTTATAATTACATTTTTTGACATACTATGCCATGACTTTTTTCAACATGCTATACTATGACTTTTTTTTCATAACATTTTCGACATACTAAATTACTTTTTTTCATGATTTTTTTTTGACATACTATACTATGACTTTTTTTTTCAAATAAAATTTACGACATACTAAATAACTTTTTTTCATGGAATTTTCGAACATACTATACTATGACTTTTTTTCATTAAATTTTCGATATACTATACTCTGACTTTTTCATGAAATTTTTCGACATACTATACTATGACTTTTTTTTTCATAAAATTTTCGACATTCTAACTGACTTTTTTTCATGGAATTTTTCGACATACATACTATGACTTTTTTCATGAAATTTTTTGACATACTATACAGTGACTTTTTTTTCATGAAAATTTTCCACATACTATAGTATTGCTTTTTTTTTCTTAAAATTTTTCGGAATGCTATACTATGACTTTTTTTTCATTGAATTTTCGACATACTATACTATGACTTTTTTCATAAAATTTTTCGACATACTATTCTATGACTTTTTTGTATAATTACATTTTTTGACATACTATGCCATGACTTTTTTCAAAATGCTATACTATGACTTTTTTTTCATAACATTTTCGACAAACTAAATTACTTTTTTTCATGATTTTTTTTTGACACACTATACTATGACTTTTTTTTTCAAATAAAATTTTCGACATACTAAATTACTTTTTTCATGGAATTTTTCAACATACTATACTATGACTTTTTTTTTCATAAAATTTTCGAACATACTATACTATGACTTTTTTTTTCATTAAATTTTCGATATACTATACTCTGACTTTTTCATGAAATTTTTCGACATACTATACTATGTCTTTTTTTTTCATAAAATTTTCGACAAACTAAATTACTTTTTTTCATGATTTTTTTTTGACATACTATACTATGACTTTTTTTTTCAAATAAAATTTTCGACATACTAAATTACTTTTTTTCATGGAATTTTTCAACATACTATACTATGACTTTTTTTTCATAAAATTTTCGAACATACTATACTATAACTTTTTTTTTCATTAAATTTTCGATATACTATACTCTGACTTTTTCATGAAATTTTTCGACATACTATACTATGACTTTTTTTTTCATAAAATTTTCGACATTCTAACTGACTTTTTTTCATGGAATTTTTCGACATACATACTATGACTTTTTTCATGAAATTTTTGGACATACTATACAGTGACTTTTTTTTCATGAAAATTTTCCACATACTATAGTATGGCTTTTTTTTTCTTAAAATTTTTCGGAATGCTATACTATGACTTTTTTTTTATGAAATTTTCGACATACTATACTATGACTTTTTTTTTTATGAAATTTTCGACATACTATACTATGACTTTTTTTTCATGAAATTTTTCGTCATACTATACTATGACTTTTCATAAAATTTTTCCACATACAATACTTTAACTTTTTTCATGAAATTTTCCGACATACTCTACTATGACTTTTTTTTCATTGAATTTTCGACATACTATGCTATAGCTTTTTTTTTCATAAAATTTTGACATACTATACTATGACTTTTTTTCATAAAATTTTTCAACATACTATTCTATGACTTTTTTTTATAATTACATTTTTTGACATACTATGCCATGACTTTTTTCAACATGCTATACTATGACTTTTTTTTCATAACATTTTCGACATACTAAATTACTTTTTTTCATGATTTTTTTTTGACATACTATACTATGACTTTTTTTTTCAAATAAAATTTACGACATACTAAATAACTTTTTTTCATGGAATTTTTCAACATACTATACTATGACTTTTTTTCATAACATTTTTCGACATACTATACTATGACTTTTTTTTCATTAAATTTTCAACCATCTATACTATGACTTTTTTTCATAGAATTTTCGACATACTATAATATGACTTTTTTTTTCATTAAATTTTTTCGGCATACTATACTATGACTTTTTTTTCATAAAATTTTTCGACATACTATACTATGACTTTTTTTTTCATGAAATTTTTTGACATACTATACTATGACTTTTTTTTTCAAATAAAATTTGCGACATACTAAATTACTTTTTTTCATGGAATTTTTCAACATACTATACTATGACTTTTTTTTCATAAAATTTTCGAACATACTATACTATGTCTTTTTTTTTCATTAAATTTTCGACATACTATACTATGACTTTTTCATGGAATTTTTCGACATACTATACTATGACTTTTTTTCATAACATTTTTCGACATACTATTCTATGACTTTTTTTCATTCAATTTTTCGGCATACTATACTATTATTTTTTTTTCCATGCAATTTTACGACATTTATAATATGACTTTTTTCATGAAATTTTTCGGCATACTATACTATGACTTTTTTTTCATGAAATGTTTCGACATACTATACTATGACTTTTTTTTCATAACATTTTCGACATACTAAATTACTTTTTTTCATTTTTTTTTTTGACATACTATACTATGACTTTTTTTTTCAAATAAAATTTTCGACATACTAAATTACTTTTTTTCATGGAAGTTTTCAACATACTATACTATGACTTTTTTTTCATGACATTTTTCGACATACTATATACTATGACTTTTTTTTCATGAAATTTTTCGTCATACTATACTATGACTTTTTTTCATAACATTTTTCGACATACTATACTATGACTTTTTTCATAAAATGTTCGACATACTAAATTACTTTTTTTCATGGAATTTTTCATCATACTATACTATGACTTTTTTTTCATTGAATTTTCGACATTCTATACTATAACTTTTTTTCATGAAATTTTTCGGCATACTATACTATGACTTTTTTTTCATAAAATTTTTCGACATACTATAATATGACTTTTTTTTTCATAAAATTTTCGACATACTATACTATGACTTTTTTTTCATAACATTTTCGACATTAAATGACTTTTTTTCATGATTTTTTTTTACATATTATACTATGACTTTTTTTCAAAAGAAATTTCGACATTCTATACTATGACTTTTTTCTATAAAATTTTTCGACATACTATACTTTGACCTTTTTTTTCATAAAATTTTCAACCATCTATACTATGACTTTTTTTCATAGAATTTTCGACATACTATACTATGACTTTTTTTCATGGAATTTTTCAACATACTATACTATGACTTTTTTTCATAAAATTTTTCGACATACTACACTATGACTTTTTTTTCATAAAATTTTCAACCATCTATACTATGACTTTTTTTCATAGAATTTTCGACATACTATAATATGACTTTTTTTTTCATGAAATTTTTCGGCATACTATACTATGACTTTTTTCATAAGATTTTTCGACATACTATACTATGACTTTTTTTTTCATGAAATTTTTTGACATACTATACTATGACTTTTTTTTTCAAATAAAATTTTGGACATACTAAATTACTTTTTTTCATGGAATTTTTCAACATACTATACTATGACTTTTTTTTCATAAAATTTTCGAACATACTATACTATAACTTTTTTTTTCATTAAATTTTCGATACACTATACTCTGACTTTTTCATGAAATTTTTCGACATACTATAATATGACTTTTTTTTTCATAAAATTTTCGACATTCTAACTGACTTTTTTTCATGGAATTTTTCGACATACATACTATGACTTTTTTCATGAAATTTTTTGACATACTATACAGTGACTTTTTTTTCATGAAAATTTTCCACATACTATAGTATGGCTTTTTTTTTCTTAAAATTTTTCGGAATGCTATACTTTGACTTTTTTTTATGAAATTTTCGACATACTATACTATGACTTTTTTTTATAATTACATTTTTTGACATACTATGCCATGACTTTTTTCAACATGCTATACTATGACTTTTTTTTTATAACATTTTCGACATACTAAATTACTTTTTTTCATGATTTTTTTTTGACATACTATACTATGACTTTTTTTTTCAAATAAAATTTTGGACATACTAAATTACTTTTTTTCATGGAATTTTTCAACATACTATACTATGACTTTTTTTTCATAAAATTTTCGAACATACTATACTATAACTTTTTTTTTCATTAAATTTTCGATACACTATACTCTGACTTTTTCATGAAATTTTTCGACATACTATAATATGACTTTTTTTTTCATAACATTTTCGACATTCTAACTGACTTTTTTTCATGGAATTTTTCGACATACATACTATGACTTTTTTCATGAAATTTTTTGACATACTATACAGTGACTTTTTTTTCATGAAAATTTTCCACATACTATAGTATGGCTTTTTTTTTCTTAAAATTTTTCGGAATGCTATACTATGACTTTTTTTTATGAAATTTTCGACATACTATACTATGACTTTTTTTCATGGAATTTTTCGACATACTATACTATGACTTTTTTTTTCATGAAATTTTTTGACATACTATACTATGACTTTTTTTTTCAAATAAAATTTGCGACATACTAAATTACTTTTTTTCATGGAATTTTTCAACATACTATACTATGACTTTTTTTTCATAAAATTTTCGAACATACTATACTATGTCTTTTTTTTCCATTAAATTTTCGACATACTATACTATGACTTTTTTTCATGGAATTTTTCGACATACTATACTATGACTTTTTTTCATAACATTTTTCGACATACTATTCTATGACTTTTTTTCATTCAATTTTTCGGCATACTATACTATTATTTTTTTTTCCATGCAATTTTACGACATTTATAATATGACTTTTTTCATGAAATTTTTCGGCATACTATACTATGACTTTTTTTTCATGAAATGTTTCGACATACTATACTATGACTTTTTTTTCATAACATTTTCGACATACTAAATTACTTTTTTTCATTTTTTTTTTTGACATACTATACTATGACTTTTTTTTTAAAATAAAATTTTCGACATACTAAATTACTTTTTTTCATGGAAGTTTTCAACATACTATACTATGACTTTTTTTTCATGACATTTTTCGACATACTATATACTATGACTTTTTTTTCATGAAATTTTTCGTCATACTATACTATGACTTTTTTTCATAACATTTTTCGACATACTATACTATGACTTTTTTCATAAAATGTTCGACATACTAAATTACTTTTTTTCATGGAATTTTTCATCATACTATACTATGACTTTTTTTTCATTGAATTTTCGACATTCTATACTATAACTTTTTTTCATGAAATTTTTCGGCATACTATACTATGACTTTTTTTTTCATAAAATTTTTCGACATACTATAATATGACTTTTTTTTTCATAAAATTTTCGACATACTATACTATGACTTTTTTTTCATAACATTTTCGACATTAAATGACTTTTTTTCATGATTTTTTTTTACATATTATACTATGACTTTTTTTCAAAAGAAATTTCGACATTCTATACTATGACTTTTTTCTATAAAATTTTTCGACATACTATACTTTGACCTTTTTTTTCATAAAATTTTCAACCATCTATACTATGACTTTTTTTCATAGAATTTTCGACATACTATACTATGACTTTTTTTCATGGAATTTTTCAACATACTATACTATGCCTTTTTTTCATAAAATTTTTCGACATACTATACCATGACTTTTTTTTCATAAAATTTTCAACCATCTATACTATGACTTTTTTTCATAGAATTTTCGACATACTATAATATGACTTTTTTTTTCATGAAATTTTTCGGCATACTATACTATGACTTTTTTCATAAGATTTTTCGACATACTATACTATGACTTTTTTTTTCATGAAATTTTTTGACATACTATACTATGACTTTTTTTTTCAAATAAAATTTTGGACATACTAAATTACTTTTTTTCATGGAATTTTTAAACATACTATACTATGACTTTTTTTTCATAAAATTTTCGAACATACTATACTATAACTTTTTTTTTCATTAAATTTTCGATACACTATACTCTGACTTTTTCATGAAATTTTTCGACATACTATAATATGACTTTTTTTTTCATAAAATTTTCGACATTCTAACTGACTTTTTTTCATGGAATTTTTCGACATACATACTATGACTTTTTTCATGAAATTTTTTGACATACTATACAGTGACTTTTTTTTCATGAAAATTTTCCACATACTATAGTATGGCTTTTTTTTTCTTAAAATTTTTCGGAATGCTATACTATGACTTTTTTTTATGAAATTTTCGACATACTATACTATGACTTTTTTTTTCATTAAATTTTTCGTTATACTATACTATGACTTTTCATAAAATTTTTCCACATACAATACTTTAACTTTTTTCATGAAATTTTCCGACATACTCTACTATGACTTTTTTTCATTGAATTTTCGACATACTATACTATAGCTTTTTTTTTTCATAAAATTTTGACATACTATACTATGACTTTTTTTCATAAAATTTTTCGACATACTATTCTATGACTTTTTTTTAAAATTACATTTTTTGACATACTATGCCATGACTTTTTTCAACATGCTATACTATGACTTTTTTTTCATAACATTTTCGACATACTAAATTACTTTTTTTCATGATTTTTTTTTGACATACTATACCATGACTTTTTTTTCAAATAAAATTTTCGACATACTAAATAACTTTTTTTCATGGAATTTTTCAACATACTATACTATGACTTTTTTTCATAACATTTTTCGACATACTATACTATGACTTTTTTTCATAAAATTTTCAACCATCTATACTATGACTTTTTTTCATAGAATTTTCGACAAACTATAATATGACTTTTTTTTCATTAAATTTTTCGGCATACTATACTATGACTTTTTTTTATAATTACATTTTTTGACATACTATGCCATGACTTTTTTCAACATGCTATACTATGACTTTTTTTTTATAACATTTTCGACATACTAAATTACTTTTTTTCATGATTTTTTTTTGACATACTATACTATGACTTTTTTTTTCAAATAAAATTTTGGACATACTAAATTACTTTTTTTCATGAAATTTTTCGGCATACTATACTATGACTTTTTTCATAAGATTTTTCGACATACTATACTATGACTTTTTTTTTCATGAAATTTTTTGACATACTATACTATGACTTTTTTTTTCAAATAAAATTTTGGACATACTAAATTACTTTTTTTCATGGAATTTTTCAACATACTATACTATGACTTTTTTTTCATAAAATTTTCGAACATACTATACTATAACTTTTTTTTTCATTAAATTTTCGATACACTATACTCTGACTTTTTCATGAAATTTTTCGACATACTATAATATGACTTTTTTTTTCATAAAATTTTCGACATTCTAACTGACTTTTTTTCATGGAATTTTTCGACATACATACTATGACTTTTTTCATGAAATTTTTTGACATACTATACAGTGACTTTTTTTTCATGAAAATTTTCCACATACTATAGTATGGCTTTTTTTTTCTTAAAATTTTTCGGAATGCTATACTATGACTTTTTTTTATGAAATTTTCGACATACTATACTATTACTTTTTTTCATGAAATTTTTCGACATACTATACTATGACTTTTTTTTCATGAAATTTTTTGACATACTATACTATGACTTTTTTTTTCAAATAAAATTTGCGACATACTAAATTACTTTTTTTCATGGAATTTTTCAACATACTATACTATGACTTTTTTTTCATAAAATTTTCGAACATACTATACTATGTCTTTTTTTTCATTAAATTTTCGACATACTATACTATGACTTTTTTTTATGAAATTTTTCGACATACTATACTATGACTTTTTTTCATAACATTTTTCGACATACTATTCTATGACTTTTTTTCATTCAATTTTTCGGCATACTATACTATTATTTTTTTTTCCATGCAATTTTACGACATTTATAATATGACTTTTTTCATGAAATTTTTCGGCATACTATACTATGACTTTTTTTTCATGAAATGTTTCGACATACTATACTATGACTTTTTTTTCATAACATTTTCGACATACTAAATTACTTTTTTTCATTTTTTTTTTTGACATACTATACTATGACTTTTTTTTTCAAATAAAATTTTCGACATACTAAATTACTTTTTTTCATGGAAGTTTTCAACATACTATACTATGACTTTTTTTTCACGTCATTTTTCGACATACTATATACTATGACTTTTTTCGACATACTATACTATGACTTTTTTTCATAACATTTTTCGACATACTATACTATGACTTTTTTCATAAAATGTTCGACATACTAAATTACTTTTTTTCATGGAATTTTTCATCATACTATACTATGACTTTTTTTTCATTGAATTTTCGACATTCTATACTATAACTTTTTTTCATGAAATTTTTCGGCATACTATACTATGACTTTTTTTTTCATAAAATTTTTCGACATACTATAATATGACTTTTTTTTTCATAAAATTTTCGACATACTATACTATGACTTTTTTTTCATAACATTTTCGACATTAAATGACTTTTTTTCATGATTTTTTTTTACATATTATACTATGACTTTTTTTCAAAAGAAATTTCGACATTCTATACTATGACTTTTTTCTATAAAATTTTTCGACATACTATACTTTGACCTTTTTTTTCATAAAATTTTCAACCATCTATACTATGACTTTTTTTCATAGAATTTTCGACATACTATACTATGACTTTTTTTCATGGAATTTTTCAACATACTATACTATGCCTTTTTTTCATAAAATTTTTCGACATACTATACCATGACTTTTTTTTCATAAAATTTTCAACCATCTATACTATGACTTTTTTTCATAGAATTTTCGACATACTATAATATGACTTTTTTTTTCATGAAATTTTTCGGCATACTATACTATGACTTTTTTCATAAGATTTTTCGACATACTATACTATGACTTTTTTTTTCATGAAATTTTTTGACATACTATACTATGACTTTTTTTTTCAAATAAAATTTTGGACATACTAAATTACTTTTTTTCATGGAATTTTTCAACATACTATACTATGACTTTTTTTTCATAAAATTTTCGAACATACTATACTATAACTTTTTTTTTCATTAAATTTTCGATACACTATACTCTGACTTTTTCATGAAATTTTTCGACATACTATAATATGACTTTTTTTTTCATAAAATTTTCGACATTCTAACTGACTTTTTTTCATGGAATTTTTCGACATACATACTATGACTTTTTTCATGAAATTTTTTGACATACTATACAGTGACTTTTTTTTCATGAAAATTTTCCACATACTATAGTATGGCTTTTTTTTTCTTAAAATTTTTCGGAATGCTATACTATGACTTTTTTTTATGAAATTTTCGACATACTATACTATGACTTTTTTTTATAATTACATTTTTTGACATACTATGCCATGACTTTTTTCAACATGCTATACTATGACTTTTTTTTTATAACATTTTCGACATACTAAATTACTTTTTTTCATGATTTTTTTTTGACATACTATACTATGACTTTTTTTTTCAAATAAAATTTTGGACATACTAAATTACTTTTTTTCATGGAATTTTTCAACATACTATACTATGACTTTTTTTTCATAAAATTTTCGAACATACTATACTATAACTTTTTTTTTCATTAAATTTTCGATACACTATACTCTGACTTTTTCATGAAATTTTTCGACATACTATAATATGACTTTTTTTTTCATAAAATTTTCGACATTCTAACTGACTTTTTTTCATGGAATTTTTCGACATACATACTATGACTTTTTTCATGAAATTTTTTGACATACTATACAGTGACTTTTTTTTCATGAAAATTTTCCACATACTATAGTATGGCTTTTTTTTTCTTAAAATTTTTCGGAATGCTATACTATGACTTTTTTTTATGAAATTTTCGACATACTATACTATGACTTTTTTTCATGGAATTTTTCGACATACTATACTATGACTTTTTTTTTCATGAAATTTTTTGACATACTATACTATGACTTTTTTTTTCAAATAAAATTTGCGACATACTAAATTACTTTTTTTCATGGAATTTTTCAACATACTATACTATGACTTTTTTTTCATAAAATTTTCGAACATACTATACTATGTCTTTTTTTTTCATTAAATTTTCGACATACTATACTATGACTTTTTTTCATGGAATTTTTCGACATACTATACTATGACTTTTTTTCATAACATTTTTCGACATACTATTCTATGACTTTTTTTCATTCAATTTTTCGGCATACTATACTATTATTTTTTTTTCCATGCAATTTTACGACATTTATAATATGACTTTTTTCATGAAATTTTTCGGCATACTATACTATGACTTTTTTTTCATGAAATGTTTCGACATACTATACTATGACTTTTTTTTCATAACATTTTCGACATACTAAATTACTTTTTTTCATTTTTTTTTTTGACATACTATACTATGACTTTTTTTTTAAAATAAAATTTTCGACATACTAAATTACTTTTTTTCATGGAAGTTTTCAACATACTATACTATGACTTTTTTTTCATGACATTTTTCGACATACTATATACTATGACTTTTTTTTCATGAAATTTTTCGTCATACTATACTATGACTTTTTTTCATAACATTTTTCGACATACTATACTATGACTTTTTTCATAAAATGTTCGACATACTAAATTACTTTTTTTCATGGAATTTTTCATCATACTATACTATGACTTTTTTTTCATTGAATTTTCGACATTCTATACTATAACTTTTTTTCATGAAATTTTTCGGCATACTATACTATGACTTTTTTTTTCATAAAATTTTTCGACATACTATAATATGACTTTTTTTTTCATAAAATTTTCGACATACTATACTATGACTTTTTTTTCATAACATTTTCGACATTAAATGACTTTTTTTCATGATTTTTTTTTACATATTATACTATGACTTTTTTTCAAAAGAAATTTCGACATTCTATACTATGACTTTTTTCTATAAAATTTTTCGACATACTATACTTTGACCTTTTTTTTCATAAAATTTTCAACCATCTATACTATGACTTTTTTTCATAGAATTTTCGACATACTATACTATGACTTTTTTTCATGGAATTTTTCAACATACTATACTATGCCTTTTTTTCATAAAATTTTTCGACATACTATACCATGACTTTTTTTTCATAAAATTTTCAACCATCTATACTATGACTTTTTTTCATAGAATTTTCGACATACTATAATATGACTTTTTTTTTCATGAAATTTTTCGGCATACTATACTATGACTTTTTTCATAAGATTTTTCGACATACTATACTATGACTTTTTTTTTCATGAAATTTTTTGACATACTATACTATGACTTTTTTTTTCAAATAAAATTTTGGACATACTAAATTACTTTTTTTCATGGAATTTTTCAACATACTATACTATGACTTTTTTTTCATAAAATTTTCGAACATACTATACTATAACTTTTTTTTTCATTAAATTTTCGATACACTATACTCTGACTTTTTCATGAAATTTTTCGACATACTATAATATGACTTTTTTTTTCATAAAATTTTCGACATTCTAACTGACTTTTTTTCATGGAATTTTTCGACATACATACTATGACTTTTTTCATGAAATTTTTTGACATACTATACTATGACTTTTTTTCATGGAATTTTTCGACATACATACTATGACTTTTTTCATAAAATTTTTCGACATACTATACTATGACTTTTTTTTCATAAAATTTTCAACCATCTATACTATGACTTTTTTTCATAGAATTTTGGACATACTATAATATGACTTTTTTTTTCATGAAATTTTTCGGCATACTATACTATGACTTTTTTCATAAGATTTTTCTACATACTATACTATGACTTTTTTTTTCATGAAATTTTTTGACATACTATACTATGACTTTTTTTTTCAAATAAAATTTTGGACATACTAAATTACTTTTTTTCATGGAATTTTTCAACATACTATACTATGACTTTTTTTTCATAAAATTTTCGAACATACTATACTATAACTTTTTTTTTCATTAAATTTTCGATACACTATACTCTGACTTTTTCATGAAATTTTTCGACATACTATAATATGACTTTTTTTTTCATAAAATTTTCGACATTCTAACTGACTTTTTTTCATGGAATTTTTCGACATACATACTATGACTTTTTTCATGAAATTTTTTGACATACTATACAGTGACTTTTTTTTCATGAAAATTTTCCACATACTATAGTATGGCTTTTTTTTTCTTAAAATTTTTCGGAATGCTATACTATGACTTTTTTTTATGAAATTTTCGACATACTATACTATGACTTTTTTTTTATTAAATTTTTCGTCATACTATACTATGACTTTTCATAAAATTTTTCCACATACAATACTTTAACTTTTTTCATGAAATTTTCCGACATACTCTACTATGACTTTTTTTTCATTGAATTTTCGACATACTATACTATAGCTTTTTTTTTTCATAAAATTTTGACATACTATACTATGACTTTTTTTCATAAAATTTTTCGACATACTATTCTATGACTTTTTTTTAAAATTACATTTTTTGACATACTATGCCATGACTTTTTTCAACATGCTATACTATGACTTTTTTTTCATAACATTTTCGACATACTAAATTACTTTTTTTCATGATTTTTTTTTGACATACTATACCATGACTTTTTTTTCAAATAAAATTTTCGACATACTAAATAACTTTTTTTCATGGAATTTTTCAACATACTATACTATGACTTTTTTTCATAACATTTTTCGACATACTATACTATGACTTTTTTTTCATAAAATTTTCAACCATCTATACTATGACTTTTTTTCATAGAATTTTCGACAAACTATAATATGACTTTTTTTTCATTAAATTTTTCGGCATACTATACTATGACTTTTTTTTATAATTACATTTTTTGACATACTATGCCATGACTTTTTTCAACATGCTATACTATGACTTTTTTTTTATAACATTTTCGACATACTAAATTACTTTTTTTCATGATTTTTTTTTGACATACTATACTATGACTTTTTTTTTCAAATAAAATTTTGGACATACTAAATTACTTTTTTTCATGAAATTTTTCGGCATACTATACTATGACTTTTTTCATAAAATTTTTCGACATACTATACTATGACTTTTTTTTCATGAAATTTTTCAACATACTATACTATGACTTTTTTTTTCAAATAAAATTTTGGACATACTAAATTACTTTTTTTCATGGAATTTTTCAACATACTATACTATGACTTTTTTTTCATAAAATTTTCGAACATAGTATACTATAACTTTTTTTTTCATTAAATTTTCGATACACTATACTCTGACTTTTTCATGAAATTTTTCGACATACTATAATATGACTTTTTTTTTCATAAAATTTTCGACATTCTAACTGACTTTTTTTCATGGAATTTTTCGACATACATACTATGACTTTTTTCATGAAATTTTTTGACATACTATACAGTGACTTTTTTTTCATGAAAATTTTCCACATACTATAGTATGGCTTTTTTTTTCTTAAAATTTTTCGGAATGCTATACTATGACTTTTTTTTATGAAATTTTCGACATACTATACTATGACTTTTTTTTTCATTAAATTTTTCGTCATACTATACTATGACTTTTCATAAAATTTTTCCACATACAATACTTTAACTTTTTTCATGAAATTTTCCGACATACTCTACTATGACTTTTTTTTCATTGAATTTTCGACATACTATACTATAGCTTTTTTTTTTCATAAAATTGACATACTATACTATGACTTTTTTTCATAAAATTTTTCGACATACTATTCTATGACTTTTTTTTAAAATTACATTTTTTGACATACTATGCCATGACTTTTTTCAACATGCTATACTATGACTTTTTTTTCATAACATTTTCGACATACTAAATTACTTTTTTTCATGATTTTTTTTTGACATACTATACCATGACTTTTTTTTCAAATAAAATTTTCGACATACTAAATAACTTTTTTTCATGGAATTTTTCAACATACTATACTATGACTTTTTTTCATAACATTTTTCGACATACTATACTATGACTTTTTTTTCATAAAATTTTCAACCATCTATACTATGACTTTTTTTCATAGAATTTTCGACAAACTATAATATGACTTTTTTTTCATAAAATTTTTCGGCATACTATACTATGACTTTTTTTTATAATTACATTTTTTGACATACTATGCCATGACTTTTTTCAACATGCTATACTATGACTTTTTTTTTATAACATTTTCGACATACTAAATTACTTTTTTTCATGATTTTTTTTTGACATACTATACTATGACTTTTTTTTTCAAATAAAATTTTCGACATACTAAATAACTTTTTTTCATGGAATTTTTCAACATACTATACTATGACTTTTTTTCATAACATTTTTCGACATACTGTACTATGACTTTTTTTTCATAAAATTTTCAACCATCTATACTATGACTTTTTTTCATAGAATTTTCGACATACTACAATATGACTTTTTTTTTCATTAAATTTTTCGGCATACTATACTATGACTTTTTTTTCATAAAATTTTTCGACATACTATACTATGACTTTTTTTCATGAAATTTTTTGACATACTATACTATGACTTTTTTTTTCAAATAAAATTTTCGACATACTAAATTACTTTTTTTCATGGAATTTTTCAACATACTATACTATGACTTTTTTTTCATAAAATTTTCGAACATACTATACTATGACTTTTTTTTTCATTAAGTTTTCGACATACTATACTATGACTTTTTTTCATGGAATTTTTCGACATACTATACTATGACTTTTTTTCATTCAATTTTTCGGCATACTATACTATTATTTTTTTTTCCATGCAATTTTACGACATTTATAATATGACTTTTTTCATAAAATTTTTCGGCATACTATACTATGACTTTTTTTTCATGAAATGTTTCGACAGACTATACTATGACTTTTTTTTCATAACATTTTCGACATACTAAATTACTTTTTTTCATGTTCTTTTTTGACATACTATACTATGACTTTTTTTTTCAAATAAAATTTTCGACATACTAAATTACTTTTTTTCATGGAATTTTTCAACATACTATACTATGACTTTTTTTTCATGAAATTTTTCTACATACTATATACTATGACTGTTTTTTTTCATGAAATTTTTCGTCATACTATACTATGACTTTTTTTCATAACATTTTTCGACATACTATACTATGACTTTTTTCATAAAATGTTCGACATACTAAATTACTTTTTTTCATGGAATTTTTCAACATACTATACTATGACTTTTTTTTCATAAAATTTTCGAACATACTATACTATAACTTTTTTTTTCATTAAATTTTCAAAACA
>CAKAOJ020001647.1:0-30794 GCA_916701645.2 Sebastolobus alascanus | reverse complement strand
CCGACATACTATACTATCACTTTTTTGGGAAATTTTTCGACATACTATACTATGACTTTTTTTTACTTTTTTCGACATACTATGCTACGAGTTTTTTTTTCATACATTTTCGACATACTATACTACGAGTTTTTTTTTCATAACATTTTCGACATACTATACTATGACTTTTTTTTTTTACTTTTTTCAACATACTATACTATGACTTTTTTGTGTGAAATTTTTCCACGTACTATGACTTTTTTTTTACTTTTCTCGACATATTATATTATGACTTTTTTTAGGATATTTTTTTGACATACTATACTATGACTTTTTTTTATGACTTTTTTCGACATACTATGACTTTGTTAGGACTTTTTTCGACATACTATACTATGACTTTTTTTTCATAAAATGTTCGACATAATATACCATGACTTTTTTTTTTTTACATTTCTCAATATATTATACTATGACTTTTTTTTTTACTTTTTTCAACATACTATGACTTTTTTTTTTACTTTTCTCGACATACTATACTGACTTTTTTTTTTTTACTTTTTTCGACATACTATGCTACGAGTTTTTTTTTCATACATTTTCGACATACTATACTACGAGTTTTTTTTTCATAACATTTTCGACATACTATACTATGACTTTTTTTTTTTACTTTTCTCAACATACTATACTATGATTTTTTTGTATGAAATTTTTCGACATACTATGACTTTTTTTTTTACTTTTCTCGACATACTATACTGACTTTTTTTTTTTTACTTTTTTCAACATACCATACTATGACTTTTTTTTTTACTTTTTTCGACATACTATACTATTACTTTTTTTTCATAACATTTTCGACATACTATACTATGAGTTTTTTTTTCATAACATTTGCGACATACTATACTATGACTTTTTTTTACATTTGTCGACATACTATACTATGACTTTTTTTTACATTTGTCGTCATACTATACTATGACTTTTTTTTTTAAAATATTTCGATACACTATACTATGAATTTTTTTTTTATACTTTTTTCGACATACTATGACTTTTTTTTTTACTTTTCTCGACATACTATACGATGACTTTTTTTTTTTAACTTTTTACGATATGCTATACTATGACTTTTTTTTACTTTTTTCGACATACTATGCTACGAGTTTTTTTTATACATTTTCGACATACTATACTACGAGTTTTTTTTTCATAACATTTTCGACATACTATACTATGACTTTTTTTTTTTACTTTTTTCAACATACTATACTATGACTTTTTTGTATGAAATTTCTCGACATACTATGACTTTTTTTTTTTACTTTTTTCATCATACTATACTATGACTTTTTTCTGTGAAATTTTTCCACGTACTATGACTTTTTTTTTTTACTTTTCTCGACATATTATAATATGACTTTTTTTAGGATATTTTTTTGACATACTATACTATGACTTTTTTTTATGACTTTTTTCGACATACTATGACTTTGTTAGGACTTTTTTCGACATACTATACTATGACTTTTTTTTTACTTTTTTCGACATACTATACTATGACTTTTTTTTCATAAAATGTTCGACATACTATACTATGACTTTTTTTTTTTTTACATTTCTCGATATATTATACTATGACTTTTTTTTTTAGTTTTTTCAACATACTATGACTTTTTTTTTACTTTTCTCGACATACTATACTATGACTTTTTTTTTTTTACTTTTTTCAACATACCATACTATGACTTTTTTTTTTACTTTTTTCGACATACTATACTATTACTTTTTTTTCATAACATTTTCGACATACTATACTATGAGTTTTTTTTTCATAACATTTGCGACATACTATACTATGACTTTATTTTACATTTGTGACATACTATACTATGACTTTTTTTTACATTTGTCGACATACTATACTATGACTTTTTTTTACATTTGTCGACATACTATACCATGACTTTTTTTACATTTGTCGACATACTATACTATGACTTTTTTTTTTTTACTTTTTTCAACATACTATACTATGCCTTTTTTTTTTTACTTTTCTCGACATACTATACGATGACTTTTTTTTTAACTTTTTTCAACATACTATACTATGACTTTTTTTTTTTACTTTTTACGATATACTATACTATGACTTTTTTTTTTTACTTTTTTTGACAAACTATACTATAACTTTTTTTCATGAAATTTTTCGACATACTATACTCTGACTTTTTTTTTCTCTTTTTTCGACTTACTCTACTATGACTTTTTTTTCTTTTCTCGACATACTATACGGTGCCTTTTTTTTTTTTACTTTTTTCAACATACTTTACTATGACTTTTTTTTTTTACTTTTTTCGACATACTATACTATGACTTTTTTTTTTTAATTTTTTCAACATACTATACTATCACTCTTTTGTGTGAAATTTTTCTACATACTATACTATGACTTTTTTTTTTTACATTTTACGACATACTATACTATGACTTTTTTTTATAAATTTTTTTCGACATACTATACTATGACTTTTTTTTTTTTACATTTTTCGACATACTATACTATGACTTTTTTTTTTTACTTTTTTCGACATACAATGACTTTTTTAGGACTTTTTTCGACATACTAAACTATGACTTTTTTTATGACTTTTTTTTTACATACTATGCCATGACTTTTTGTATGACTTTTTTTTCATTTAATTTTCGACATATTATACTATGAGTTTTTTTTTCATAGCATTTGCGACATACTATACTATGACTTTTTTTTTTACATTTTTCGATATACTATACTATGACTTTTTTTTTTTTACTTTTTTCGACATACTATGACTTTTTTTTCTTTTCTCGAAATACTATACAATGCCTTTTTTTTTTTTACTTTTTTCAACATACTATAATATGACTTCTTTTTTTTTACTTTTTTCAACATACCATACTATGACTTTTTTTTTTACTTTTTTCGACATACTATACTATTACTTTTTTTTCATAACATTTGCGACATACTATACTATGACTTTATTTTACATTTGTTGACATACTATACTATGACTTTTTTTAACATTTGTCGACATACTATACTATGACTTTTGTTTACATTTGTCGACATACTATACTATGACTTTTTTTACATTTGTCGACATACTATACTATGACTTTTTTTTTTTTACTTTTTTCAACATACTATACTATGACTTTTTTTTTTTACTTTTCTCGACATACTATACGATGACTTTTTTTTTAACTTTTTTCAACATACTATACTATGACTTTTTTTTTTTACTTTTTACGATATACTATACTATGACTTTTTTTTTTTACTTTTTTTGACAAACTATACTATAACTTTTTTTCATGAAATTTTTCGACATACTATACTCTGACTTTTTTTTTCTCTTTTTTCGACTTACTCTACTATGACTTTTTTTTCTTTTCTCGACATACTATACGGTGCCTTTTTTTTTTTTACTTTTTTCAACATACTATACTATGACTTTTTTTTTTTACTTTTTTCGACATACTATACTATGACTTTTTTTTTTTACTTTTTTCAACATACTATACTATCACTCTTTTGTGTGAAATTTTTCTACATACTATACTATGACTTCTTTTTTTTTACATTTTACGACATACTATACTATGACTTTTTTTTATAAATTTTTTTCGACATACTATACTATGACTTTTTTTTTTTACATTTTTCGACATACTATACTATGACTTTTTTTTTTACTTTTTTCGACATACAATGACTTTTTTAGGACTTTTTTCGACATACTAAACTATGACTTTTTTTATGACTTTTTTTTTACATACTATGCCATGACTTTTTGTATGACTTTTTTTTCATTAAATTTTCGACATATTATACTATGAGTTTTTTTTTCATAGCATTTGCGACATACTATACTATGACTTTTTTTTTTACATTTTTCGATATACTATACGATGACTTTTTTTTTTTTTACTTTTTTCGACATACTATGACTTTTTTTTCTTTTCTCGACATACTATACAATGCCTTTTTTTTTTTTACTTTTTTCAACATACTATAATATGACTTTTTTTTTTTACTTTTTTCGACATACTATACTATGACTTTTTTTTTCACTTTTTTCGACTTACTATACTATCACTCTTTTGTGTGAAATTTTTCTACATACTATACTATGACTTTTTTTTTTTACATTTTACGACATACTATACTATGACTTTTTTTTATAACTTTTTTTCGACATACTATACTATGACTTTTTTTTTTTACATTTTTCGACATACTATACTATGACTTTTTTTTTTTACTTTTTTCGACATACAATGACTTTTTTAGGACTTTTTTCGATATACTAAACTATGACTTTTTTTATGACTTTTTTTTTACATACTATGCCATGTCTTTTTGTATGACTTTTTTTTCATTAAATTTTCGACATACTATACTATGAGTTTTTTTTTCATAGCATTTGCGACATACTATACTACTTTTTTTTTTTTTTACATTTTTCGATATACTATACTATGACTTTTTTTTTTTTTACTTTTTTCGACATACTATGACTTTTTTTTCTTTTCTCGACATACTATACAATGCCTTTTTTTTTTTTACTTTTTTCAACATACTATACTATGACTTTTTTTTTTTACTTTTTTCGACATACTATACTATGACTTTTTTTTTCACTTTTTTCGACTTACTATACTATGACTTTTTTTTCATTAAATTTTCGACATACTATACTATGACTTTTTGTTTCTTAAAATTTTAGATATACTATACTTAGCAGTAGCTCTGTCCTCTGTCATTTTTTTTTTACTTCTTTCAACATACTATACTATCACTCTTTTGTGTGAAATTTTTCTACATAATATACTATGACTTTTTTTTTTTACATTTTACGACATACTATACTATAACTTTTTTTTATGACTTTTTTTCGACATACTATACTATGACTTTTTTTTTTTACATTTTTCGACATACTATACTATGACTTTTTTTAGGACTTTTTTCGACATACTATACTATGACTTTTTTTTCTTACTTTTTTCGACATACTATTCTATGACTTTTTTTCATAAAATTTTCGACATACTATAATATGAGTTTTTATTTCATAACATTTGCGACATACTATACTATGACTTTTTTTTTTTACATTTTTCGATATACTATAGTATGACTTTTTTTTTTTTTACTTTTTTCAACATACTATGACTTTTTTTTTCTTTTCTCGACATACTATACAATGCCTTTTTTTTTTTTACTTTTTTCAACATACTATACTATGACTTTTTTTTTTTACTTTTTTCGACATACTATAGTATGACTTTTTTTTCACTTTTTTCGACTTACTATACTACGACTTTTTTTTCATTAAATTTTCGACATACTATACTATGACTTTTTGTTTCATAAAATTTTAGATATACTATACTTAGCAGTAGCTCTGTCCTCTGTCATTTTTTTTTTACTTTTTTCAACATACTATACTATCACTCTTTTGTGTGAAATTTTTCTACATACTATACTATGACTTTTTTTTTTTTACATTTTACGACATACTATACTATGACCTTTTTTATGCCTTTTTTTCCACATACTATACTATGACTTTTTTTTTTTACATTTTTCGACATACTATACTATGACTTTTTTTAGGACTTTTTCAACATACTATGACTTTTCCTTTTTTTAATTTTTTCGCCATTCTATACTATGAATTTTTTTTGGGGCTTTTCTCGCCATACTATACTAATTTTTTTTTTCTTTTTTCGACATACTATACTATGACTTTTTTTATGACTTTTTTCGACATACTATACTATGACTTTTTTTATGACTTTTTTTTACATACTATTCTATGACTTTTTTTTAATGACTTTTTTTTTTTTTACATTTTTCGACATACTATACTATGACTTTTTTTAGGACTTTTTCTACATACTATGACTTTTTCTTTTTTTACATTTTTCGACATACCATACTATGACTTTTTTTTTTTACTTTTCTCGAAATACTATACTATGACTTTTTTCATAAAATTTTCGACATACTATACTTTGTCTTTTTTCATAAAATTTTTGACATACTATATTATTACTTTTTTTTGTGACTTTTTTTTCCGACATACTATACTACGAATTTTTTTAGGCGTTTTTTTGACATACTATACTATGACTTTTTTTTAAGCCTTTTTTTTTTCGACATACTGTACTATGACTTTTTTTTTTCTTTTTTCGACAAACTATGCTATGAGTTTTTAAAAAAAAAAAAAAAAATTTGACAAACTATATTGCAACATTTTTTAGGACTTTTTCAACATACTATGACTTTTTCTTTTTTTACATTTTTCGACATACTATACTATGACTTTTTTTTTTTACTTTTTTCGACATACTATGACTTTTTTAGGACTTTTTTCGATATACTATACCATGACTTTTTTTGGGACTTTTTTCGACATACTATACTATGACTTTTTTTTCTTACTTTTTTCGACATACTATACTATGACTTTTTTTCATAAAATTTTCGACATACTATAATATGAGTTTTTATTTCATAACATTTGCGACATACTATGCTATTAATTTTTTGTTTTACATTTGTCGACATACTATACTATGATTTTTTTTATGACTTTTTTTTTACATACTATGCCATGACTTTTTGTATGACTTTTTTTCGACATACAAAAAGTACACTATGACTTTTTTTTTTTACATTTTTCAACATACTATACTAATACTTCTTTTTTTTACTTTTCTCGACATACTATACTAATTTTTTTTTTTACTTTTTTGGACATACTATACTATGACTTTTTTCATAAAATTTTCGACATACTATACTATGACTTTTTTTTTACATACTATACTATGACTTTTTTTTATGACTTTTTCGACAAATTATGAATTTTTATAGGACATTTTTTTGACAAACTATACTATGACTTTTTTTTGTGAGTTTTTTTTTCCGACACACTATACTACGACTTTTTTTAGGCGTTTTTTTGACATTCTTTACTATGACTTTTTTGGGGACTTTTTTCGACATACTATAATATGAAATATAATTTCGAAATATTATATTATGACTTTTTTTTTTTACTTTTCACGACATACTATACTATGACTTTTTTTTGTGAAATTTTTCGACATACTATACTATGACTTTTTTTTTACTTTTTTCAACATACTATACTATGACTTTTTTTTGTGAAATTTTTCGAAATACTATACTATTACTTTTTTTTTTTACATTTTTCGACACGCTATACTATGACTTTTTTTAGGACTTTTTCAACATACTATGACTTTTTTACTTTTTACGACATACTATACTATGACTTTTTTCATAAAATTTTCGACATATATATACTATGACTTTTTTCATAACATTTTCGATATACTATATTCTGAGTTTTTTTTTCATAACATTTTCGACATACTATACTATGACTTTATTTTTTTACTCATACGAAATATTATACTATGATTTTTCTTTTTACATTTTTCGACACACTATACTATGACTTTTTTTAGGACTTTATCAACATACTATGACTTTTTTACTTTTTTCGACATACTATACTATGACTTTTTTTTTACATTTGTCGACATACTATACTATGAATTTTTTTTTTTTACTTTTTACGAAATATTATACTATGATTTTTTTTTTTTTAACTTTTCGAAATACTATACTATTACTTTTTTTTTTACATTTTTCGACACACTATACTATGACTTTTTTTAGGACTTTTTCAACATATTATGACTTTTTTACTTTTTACGACATACTATACTATGACTTTTTTTTGTGAAATTTTTCGACATACTATACTATGAATTTTTTTTTTACTTTTTTCAACATACTACACTATGACTTTTTTTTGTGAAATTTTTCGACATACTATACTATGACTTTTTTTTTTACATTTTTCGACGCACTATACTATGACTTTTTTTAGGACTTTTTCAACATACTATGTCTTTTTTACTTTTTACGACATACTATACTATGACTTTTTTCATAAAATTTTCGACATACTATACTATGACTTTTTTTTCATGAAATTTTCGACATACTATACTATGACTTTTTTTCATTAAATTTTCGACATACTATTCTATGACTTTTTTTTAGGACTTTTTCAACATACTATGAGTTTTTCTCTTTTTACGACATGCTATACTATGACTTTTTTTTTTACTTTTTTCAACATACTATACTATGACTTTTTTTGTGAAATTTTTCGAAATACTATACTATTTCTCTTTTTATTACATTTTTCGACACACTAAACTATGACTTTTTTTAGGACTTTTTCAACATACTATGACTTTTTTACTTTTTTCGACATACTATACTATGAGTTTTTTTCCATAAAATTTTCGACATACTATACCATGAGTTTTTTTTTCATAACATTTGCGACATACTATACTATGACTTTTATTTTTTACATTTGTCGACATACTATAATATGAATTTTTTTTTTTTCTTTTTACGAAATATTATACTATGATTTTTTTTTTTACTTTTTACGACATAATATACTATGACTTTTTTTGTGAAATTTTTCGACATACCATACTATGACATTTTTTTTTACTTTTTTCAACATACTATACTACGACTTTTTTTTGTGAAATTTTTCGACATACGAAACTATGACTTTTTTTTTTACATTTTTGGACGCACTATACTATGATTTTTTTTTAGGACTTTTTCAACATATTATGACTTTTTTACTTTTTACGACATACTATACTATGACTTTTTTTTTATGAAATTTTTTGACATACTATACTATGACTTTTTTTTTTACTTTTTTCAACATAATATACTATGACTTTTTTTAGGACTTTTTCAACATACTATTACTTTTTTACTTTTTTCGACATACTATTCTATGAGTTTTTTTTCATAAAATTTTCGACATACTATACTATGAGTTTTTTTTTTTTATATTTTTCGACACACTATATACTATGACTTTTTTTAGGACTTTTTCAACATATTATGACTTTTTTACTTTTTACGACATACTATACTATGACTTTTTTTTATAAAATTTCCGACATATATATACTATGACTTTTTTCATAACATTTTCGATATACTATATTATGAGTATTTTTTTCATAACATTTTCGACATACTATACTATGACTTTATTTTTTTTACTTTTTTCAACATACTATACTATGACTTTTTTGTGAAATTTTTCGACATACTATACTATGACTTTTTTTTTTTTACATTTTTCGACAAACTATACTATGACTTTTTTTAGGATTTTTTAAACATAATATGACTTTTTTTTTTTTTTTTACTTTTTTCGACAAACTATACTATGACTTTTTTTAGGACTTTTTAAACATACTATGACTTTTTTTTTTTTTTACTTTTTTCGAAATATTATACTATGACCTTTTTTTTTTACTTTTTACGACATACTATACCATTACTTTTTTTGTGAAATTTTTCAACATACTATACTATGACTTTTTTTTTTTACTTTTTTCAACATACTATACTACGACTTTTTTTTGTGAAATTTTTCGACATACTATACTATGACTTTTTTTTTTACATTTTTCGACGCACTATACTATGACTTTTTTTAGGACTTTTTCAACATATTATGACTTTTTTACTTTTTACGACATACTATACTATGACTTTTTTTTGTGAAATTTTTCGACATACTATACTATGACTTTTTTTTTTACATTTTTCGACGCACTATACTATGACTTTTTTTAGGACTTTTTCAACATACTATGACTTTTTTACTTTTTACGACATAATATACTATGACTTTTTTCATAAAATTTTCGACATACTATACTATGACTTTTTTTCATAAAATTTTCGACATACTATACTATGACTTTTTTTCATAAAATCTTCGACATACTATTCTATGACTTTTTTTTAGGACTTTTTCAACATACTATGACTTTTTCTTTTTTTACGACATACTATACTATGACTTTTTTTAATAAAATTTTTCGACATACTATACTATGACTTTTTTTATGACTTTTTTTCGACATACTATACTATTACTTTTTTTTTTTACATTTTTCGACATACTATACTATGACTTTCTTTAGGACTTTTTCAACATACTATGACTTTTTTTTTTTTTACATTTTTCGACATACTATACTATGACTTTTTTTTTTTTTTCTTTTTTCAACATACTATACTATGACTTTTTTTAGGACTTTTTCAACATACTATGACTTTTTTTTTTTTTTACTTTTTCCAAATATTATACTATGACTTTTTTTTTTACTTTTTACGACATACTACACTATGACTTTTTTTTTTACATTTTTCGACATACTATACTATGACTTTTTTCATAACATTTTCGACATACTATACTATGACTTTATTTTTTTACTTTTTACGAAATATTATACTATGATTTTTCTTTTTACATTTTTCGACACACTATACTATGACTTTTTTTAGGACTTTTTCAACATACTATGACTTTTTTACTTTTTTCGACATACTATATTATGACTTTTTTTTTACATTTGTCGACATACTATACTATGAATTTTTTTTTTTTACTTTTTACGAAATATTATACTATGATTTTTTTTTTTTAACTTTTCGAAATACTATACTATTACTTTTTTTTTTACATTTTTCGACACACTATATACTATGACTTTTTTTAGGACTTTTTCAACATACTATGACTTTTTTACTTTTTACGACATACTATACTATGACTTTTTTCATAAAATTTTCGACATATATATACTATGACTTTTTTCATAACATTTTCGATATACTATATTCTGAGTATTTTTTTCATAACATTTTCGACATACTATACTATGACTTTATTTTTTTTACTTTTTTCAACATACTATACTATGACTTTTTTGTGAAATTTTTCGACATAGTATACTATGACTTTTTTTTTTACATTTTTCGACAAACTATACTATGACTTTTTTTAGGATTTTTTAAACATGATATGACTTTTTTTTTTTTTTTACTTTTTTCGACAAACTATACTATGACTTTTTTTAGGACTTTTTAAACATACTATGACTTTTTTTTTTTTTTTACTTTTTTCGAAATATTATACTATGACCTTTTTTTTTTACTTTTTACGACATACTATACTATGACTTTTTTTGTGAAATTTTTCAACATACTATACTATGACTTTTTTTTTTACTTTTTTCAACATACTATACTATGACTTTTTTTGTGAAATTTTTCGAAATACTATACTATTTCTCTTTTTATTACATTTTTCGACACACTATACTATGACTTTTTTTAGGACTTTTTCAACATACTATGACTTTTTTACTTTTTTCGACATACTATACTATGAGTTTTTTTTCACAAAATTTTCGAAATACTATACCATGAGTTTTTTTTTCATAACATTTGCGACACACTATACTATGACTTTTATTTTTTGCTTTTTTCAACATACTATACTACGACTTTTTTTGTGAAATTTTTCGACATACTATACTATGACATTTTTTTTTACATTTTTCGACGCACTATACTATGACTTTTTTTAGGACTTTTTCAACATATTATGACTTTTTTACTTTTTACGACATACTATACTATGACTTTTTTTTGTGAAATTTTTCGACATACTATACTATGACTTTTTTTTTTACATTTTTCGACGCACTATACTATGACTTTTTTTAGGACTTTTTCAACATACTATGTCTTTTTTACTTTTTACGACATACTATACTATGACTTTTTTCATAAAATTTTCGACATACCATACTATGACTTTTTTTTCATGAAATTTTCGACATACTATACTATGACTTTTTTTCATTAAATTTTCGACATACTATTCTATGACTTTTTTTTAGGACTTTTTCAACATACTATGAGTTTTTCTCTTTTTACGACATACTATACTATGACTTTTTTTTTTACTTTTTTCAACATACTATACTATGACTTTTTTTGTGAAATTTTTCGAAATACTATACTATTTCTCTTTTTATTACATTTTTCGACACACTAAACTATGACTTTTTTTAGGACTTTTTCAACATACTATGACTTTTTTACTTTTTTCGACATACTATACTATGAGTTTTTTTTCATAAAATTTTCGACATACTATACCATGAGTTTTTTTTTCATAACATTTGCGACATACTATACTATGACTTTTATTTTTTACATTTGTCGACATACTATACTATGAATTTTTTTTTTTTCTTTTTACGAAATATTATACTATGATTTTTTTTTTTACTTTTTACGACATAATATACTATGACTTTTTTTGTGAAATTTTTCGACATACCATACTATGACATTTTTTTTTACTTTTTTCAACATACTATACTACGACTTTTTTTTGTGAAATTTTTCGACATACGAAACTATGACTTTTTTTTTTACATTTTTGGACGCACTATACTATGATTTTTTTTAGGACTTTTTCAACATATTATGACTTTTTTACTTTTTACGACATACTATACTATGACTTTTTTTTTTACATTTTTCGACATACTATACTATGACTTTTTTCATAACATTTTCGACATACTATACTATGACTTTATTTTTTTACTTTTTACGAAATATTATACTATGATTTTTCTTTTTACATTTTTCGACACACTATACTATGACTTTTTTTAGGACTTTTTCAACATACTATGACTTTTTTACTTTTTTCGACATACTATATTATGACTTTTTTTTTACATTTGTCGACATACTATACTATGAATTTTTTTTTTTTACTTTTTACGAAATATTATACTATGATTTTTTTTTTTTAACTTTTCGAAATACTATACTATTACTTTTTTTTTTACATTTTTCGACACACTATACTATGACTTTTTTTAGGACTTTTTCAACATACTATTACTTTTTTACTTTTTTTGACATACTATTCTATGAGTTTTTTTTCATAAAATTTTCGACATACTATACTATGAGTTTTTTTTTTTTTACATTTTTCGACACACTATATACTATGACTTTTTTTAGGACTTTTTCAACATACTATGACTTTTTTACTTTTTACGACATACTATACTATGACTTTTTTTTTTTTTACATTTTTCGACACACTATATACTATGACTTTTTTTAGGACTTTTTCAACATACTATGACTTTTTTACTTTTTACGACATACTATACTATGACTTTTTTTTGTGAAATTTTTCGACATACGAAACTATGACTTTTTTTTTTACATTTTTGGACGCACTATACTATGATTTTTTTTAGGACTTTTTCAACATATTATGACTTTTTTACTTTTTACGACATACTATACTATGACTTTTTTTTTTACATTTTTCGACATACTATACTATGACTTTTTTCATAACATTTTCGACATACTATACTATGACTTTATTTTTTTACTTTTTACGAAATATTATACTATAATTTTTCTTTTTACATTTTTCGACACACTATACTATGACTTTTTTTAGGACTTTTTCAACATACTATGACTTTTTTACTTTTTTCGACATACTATATTATGACTTTTTTTTTACATTTGTCGACATACTATACTATGAATTTTTTTTTTTTACTTTTTACGAAATATTATACTATGATTTTTTTTTTTTAACTTTTCGAAATACTATACTATTACTTTTTTTTTTACATTTTTCGACACACTATACTATGACTTTTTTTAGGACTTTTTCAACATACTATTACTTTTTTACTTTTTTTGACATACTATTCTATGAGTTTTTTTTCATAAAATTTTCGACATACTATACTATGAGTTTTTTTTTTTTTACATTTTTCGACACACTATATACTATGACTTTTTTTAGGACTTTTTCAACATACTATGACTTTTTTACTTTTTACGACATACTATACTATGACTTTTTTTTTTTTTACATTTTTCGACACACTATATACTATGACTTTTTTTAGGACTTTTTCAACATACTATGACTTTTTTACTTTTTACGACATACTATACTATGACTTTTTTCATAAAATTTTCGACATATATATACTATGACTTTTTTCATAACATTTTCGATATACTATATTCTGAGTATTTTTTTCATAACATTTTCGACATACTATACTATGACTTTATTTTTTTTACTTTTTTCAACATACTATACTATGACTTTTTTGTGAAATTTTTCGACATACTATACTATGACTTTTTTTTTTACATTTTTCGACAAACTATACTATGACTTTTTTTAGGACTTTTTAAACATACTATGACTTTTTTTTTTTTTTTACTTTTTTCGAAATATTATACTATGACCTTTTTTTTTTACTTTTTACGACATACTATACTATGACTTTTTTTGTGAAATTTTTCAACATACTATACTATGACTTTTTTTTTTACTTTTTTCAACATACTATACTATGACTTTTTTTGTGAAATTTTTCGAAATACTATACTATTTCTCTTTTTATTACATTTTTCGACACACTATACTATGACTTTTTTTAGGACTTTTTCAACATACTATGACTTTTTTACTTTTTTCGACATACTATACTATGAGTTTTTTTTCACAAAATTTTCGAAATACTATACCATGAGTTTTTTTTTCATAACATTTGCGACACACTATACTATGACTTTTATTTTTTGCTTTTTTCAACATACTATACTACGACTTTTTTTGTGAAATTTTTCGACATACTATACTATGACATTTTTTTTTACATTTTTCGACGCACTATACTATGACTTTTTTTAGGACTTTTTCAACATATTATGACTTTTTTACTTTTTACGACATACTATACTATGACTTTTTTTTGTGAAATTTTTCGACATACTATACTATGACTTTTTTTTTTACATTTTTCGACGCACTATACTATGACTTTTTTTAGGACTTTTTCAACATACTATGTCTTTTTTACTTTTTACGACATACTATACTATGACTTTTTTCATAAAATTTTCGACATACCATACTATGACTTTTTTTTCATGAAATTTTCGACGTACTATACTATGACTTTTTTTCATTAAATTTTCGACATACTATTCTATGACTTTTTTTTAGGACTTTTTCAACATACTATGAGTTTTTCTCTTTTTACGACATACTATACTATGACTTTTTTTTTTACTTTTTTCAACATACTATACTATGACTTTTTTTGTGAAATTTTTCGAAATACTATACTATTTCTCTTTTTATTACATTTTTCGACACACCAAACTATGACTTTTTTTAGGACTTTTTCAACATACTATGACTTTTTTACTTTTTTCGACATACTATACTATGAGTTTTTTTTCATAAAATTTTCGACATACTATACCATGAGTTTTTTTTTCATAACATTTGCGACATACTATACTATGACTTTTATTTTTTACATTTGTCGACATACTATACTATGAATTTTTTTTTTTTCTTTTTACGAAATATTATACTATGATTTTTTTTTTTACTTTTTACGACATAATATACTATGACTTTTTTTGTGAAATTTTTCGACATACCAAACTATGACATTTTTTTTTACTTTTTTCAACATACTATACTACGACTTTTTTTTGTGAAATTTTTCGACATACGAAACTATGACTTTTTTTTTTACATTTTTGGACGCACTATACTATGATTTTTTTTAGGACTTTTTCAACATATTATGACTTTTTTACTTTTTACGACATACTATACTATGACTTTTTTTTTTACATTTTTCGACATACTATACTATGACTTTTTTCATAACATTTTCGACATACTATACTATGACTTTATTTTTTTACTTTTTACGAAATATTATACTATGATTTTTCTTTTTACATTTTTCGACACACTATACTATGACTTTTTTTAGGACTTTTTCAACATACTATGACTTTTTTACTTTTTTCGACATACTATATTATGACTTTTTTTTTACATTTGTCGACATACTATACTATGAATTTTTTTTTTTTACTTTTTACGAAATATTATACTATGATTTTTTTTTTTTAACTTTTCGAAATACTATACTATTACTTTTTTTTTTACATTTTTCGACACACTATACTATGACTTTTTTTAGGACTTTTTCAACATACTATTACTTTTTTACTTTTTTTGACATACTATTCTATGAGTTTTTTTTCATAAAATTTTCGACATACTATACTATGAGTTTTTTTTTTTTTACATTTTTCGACACACTATATACTATGACTTTTTTTAGGACTTTTTCAACATACTATGACTTTTTTACTTTTTACGACATACTATACTATGACTTTTTTTTTTTTTACATTTTTCGACACACTATATACTATGACTTTTTTTAGGACTTTTTCAACATACTATGACTTTTTTACTTTTTACGACATACTATACTATGACTTTTTTCATAAAATTTTCGACATATATATACTATGACTTTTTTCATAACATTTTCGATATACTATATTCTGAGTATTTTTTTCATAACATTTTCGACATACTATACTATGACTTTATTTTTTTTACTTTTTTCAACATACTATACTATGACTTTTTTGTGAAATTTTTCGACATACTATACTATGACTTTTTTTTTTACATTTTTCGACAAACTATACTATGACTTTTTTTAGGACTTTTTAAACATACTATGACTTTTTTTTTTTTTTTACTTTTTTCGAAATATTATACTATGACCTTTTTTTTTTACTTTTTACGACATACTATACTATGACTTTTTTTGTGAAATTTTTCAACATACTATACTATGACTTTTTTTTTTACTTTTTTCAACATACTATACTATGACTTTTTTTGTGAAATTTTTCGAAATACTATACTATTTCTCTTTTTATTACATTTTTCGACACACTATACTATGACTTTTTTTAGGACTTTTTCAACATACTATGACTTTTTTACTTTTTTCGACATACTATACTATGAGTTTTTTTTCACAAAATTTTCGAAATACTATACCATGAGTTTTTTTTTCATAACATTTGCGACACACTATACTATGACTTTTATTTTTTGCTTTTTTCAACATACTATACTACGACTTTTTTTGTGAAATTTTTCGACATACTATACTATGACATTTTTTTTTACATTTTTCGACGCACTATACTATGACTTTTTTTAGGACTTTTTCAACATATTATGACTTTTTTACTTTTTACGACATACTATACTATGACTTTTTTTTGTGAAATTTTTCGACATACTATACTATGACTTTTTTTTTTACATTTTTCGACGCACTATACTATGACTTTTTTTAGGACTTTTTCAACATACTATGTCTTTTTTACTTTTTACGACATACTATACTATGACTTTTTTCATAAAATTTTCGACATACCATACTATGACTTTTTTTTCATGAAATTTTCGACATACTATACTATGACTTTTTTTCATTAAATTTTCGACATACTATTCTATGACTTTTTTTTAGGACTTTTTCAACATACTATGAGTTTTTCTCTTTTTACGACATACTATACTATGACTTTTTTTTTTACTTTTTTCAACATACTATACTATGACTTTTTTTGTGAAATTTTTCGAAATACTATACTATTTCTCTTTTTATTACATTTTTCGACACACCAAACTATGACTTTTTTTAGGACTTTTTCAACATACTATGACTTTTTTACTTTTTTCGACATACTATACTATGAGTTTTTTTTCATAAAATTTTCGACATACTATACCATGAGTTTTTTTTTCATAACATTTGCGACATACTATACTATGACTTTTATTTTTTACATTTGTCGACATACTATACTATGAATTTTTTTTTTTTCTTTTTACGAAATATTATACTATGATTTTTTTTTTTACTTTTTACGACATAATATACTATGACTTTTTTTGTGAAATTTTTCGACATACCATACTATGACATTTTTTTTTACTTTTTTCAACATACTATACTACGACTTTTTTTTGTGAAATTTTTCGACATACGAAACTATGACTTTTTTTTTTACATTTTTGGACGCACTATACTATGATTTTTTTTAGGACTTTTTCAACATATTATGACTTTTTTACTTTTTACGACATACTATACTATGACTTTTTTTTGTGAAATTTTTTGACATACTATACTATGACTTTTTTTTTTACTTTTTTCAACATACTATACTATGACTTTTTTTTGTGAAATTTTTCGACATACTATACTATGACTTTTTTTTTTACATTTTTCGACGCACTATACTATGACTTTTTTTAGGACTTTTTCAACATACTATGACTTTTTTACTTTTTTCGACATACTATACTATGACTTTTTTTTTACATTTGTCGACATACTATACTATGAATTTTTTTTTTTTACTTTTTACGAAATATTATACTATGATTTTTTTTTTTTAACTTTTCGAAATACTATACTATTACTTTTTTTTTTACATTTTTCGACACACTATACTATGACTTTTTTTAGGACTTTTTCAACATACTATTACTTTTTTACTTTTTTTGACATACTATTCTATGAGTTTTTTTTCATAAAATTTTCGACATACTATACTATGAGTTTTTTTTTTTTTACATTTTTCGACACACTATATACTATGACTTTTTTTAGGACTTTTTCAACATACTATGACTTTTTTACTTTTTACGACATACTATACTATGACTTTTTTTTTTTTTACATTTTTCGACACACTATATACTATGACTTTTTTTAGGACTTTTTCAACATACTATGACTTTTTTACTTTTTACGACATACTATACTATGACTTTTTTCATAAAATTTTCGACATATATATACTATGACTTTTTTCATAACATTTTCGATATACTATATTCTGAGTATTTTTTTCATAACATTTTCGACATACTATACTATGACTTTATTTTTTTTACTTTTTTCAACATACTATACTATGACTTTTTTGTGAAATTTTTCGAAATACTATACTATTTCTCTTTTTATTACATTTTTCGACACACCAAACTATGACTTTTTTTAGGACTTTTTCAACATACTATGACTTTTTTACTTTTTTCGACATACTATACTATGAGTTTTTTTTCATAAAATTTTCGACATACTATACCATGAGTTTTTTTTTCATAACATTTGCGACATACTATACTATGACTTTTATTTTTTACATTTGTCGACATACTATACTATTAATTTTTTTTTTTTCTTTTTACGAAATATTATACTATGATTTTTTTTTTTACTTTTTACGACATAATATACTATGACTTTTTTTGTGAAATTTTTCGACATACCATACTATGACATTTTTTTTTACTTTTTTCAACATACTATACTACGACTTTTTTTTGTGAAATTTTTCGACATACGAAACTATGACTTTTTTTTTTACATTTTTGGACGCACTATACTATGATTTTTTTTAGGACTTTTTCAACATATTATGACTTTTTTACTTTTTACGACATACTATACTATGACTTTTTTTTGTGAAATTTTTTGACATACTATACTATGACTTTTTTTTTTACTTTTTTCAACATACTATACTATGACTTTTTTTTGTGAAATTTTTCGACATACTATACTATGACTTTTTTTTTTACATTTTTCGACGCACTATACTATGACTTTTTTTAGGACTTTTTCAACATACTATGACTTTTTTACTTTTTTCGACATACTATACTATGACTTTTTTTTTACATTTGTCGACATACTATACTATGAATTTTTTTTTTTTACTTTTTACGAAATATTATACTATGATTTTTTTTTTTTAACTTTTCGAAATACTATACTATTACTTTTTTTTTTACATTTTTCGACACACTATACTATGACTTTTTTTAGGACTTTTTCAACATACTATTACTTTTTTACTTTTTTTGACATACTATTCTATGAGTTTTTTTTCATAAAATTTTCGACATACTATACTATGAGTTTTTTTTTTTTTACATTTTTCGACACACTATATACTATGACTTTTTTTAGGACTTTTTCAACATACTATGACTTTTTTACTTTTTACGACATACTATACTATGACTTTTTTTTTTTTTTACATTTTTCGACACACTATATACTATGACTTTTTTTAGGACTTTTTCAACATACTATGACTTTTTTACTTTTTACGACATACTATACTATGACTTTTTTCATAAAATTTTCGACATATATATACTATGACTTTTTTCATAACATTTTCGATATACTATATTCTGAGTATTTTTTTCATAACATTTTCGACATACTATACTATGACTTTATTTTTTTTACTTTTTTCAACATACTATACTATGACTTTTTTGTGAAATTTTTCGACATACTATACTATGACTTTTTTTTTTACATTTTTCGACAAACTATACTATGACTTTTTTTAGGATTTTTTAAACATAATATGACTTTTTTTTTTTTTACTTTTTTCGACAAACTATACTATGACTTTTTTTTTTTTTTCTTTTTTCAACATACTATACTATGACTTTTTTTAAGACTTTTTCAACATACTATGACTTTTTTTTTTTTTTACTTTTTCGAAATATTATACTATGACTTTTTTTTTTACTTTTTACGACATACTATACTATGACTTTTTTTTTTACATTTTTCGACATACTATACTATGACTTTTTTTTTTACATTTTTCGACGCACTATACTATGACTTTTTTTAGGACTTTTTCAACATAGTATGACTTTTTTACTTTTTACGACATACTATACTATGACTTTTTTCATAACATTTTCGACATACTATACTATGACTTTATTTTTTTACTTTTTACGAAATATTATACTATGATTTTTCTTTTTACATTTTTCGACACACTATACTATGACTTTTTTTAGGACTTTTTCAACATACTATGACTTTTTTACTTTTTTCGACATACTATACTATGACTTTTTTTTTACATTTGTCGACATACTATACTATGAATTTTTTTTTTTACTTTTTACGAAATATTATACTATGATTTTTTTTTTTAACTTTTCGAAATACTATACTATTACTTTTTTTTTACATTTTTCGACACACTATACTATGACTTTTTTTAGGACTTTTTCAACATACTATTACTTTTTTACTTTTTTCGACATACTATTCTATGAGTTTTTTTTCATAAAATTTTCGACATACTATACTATGAGTTTTTTTTTTTTTACATTTTTCGACACACTATATACTATGACTTTTTTTAGGACTTTTTCAACATACTATGACTTTTTTACTTTTTACAACATACTATACTATGACTTTTTTTTTTTTTACATTTTTCGACACACTATATACTATGACTTTTTTTAGGACTTTTTCAACATACTATGACTTTTTTACTTTTTACGACATACTATACTATGACTTTTTTCATAAAATTTTCGACATATATATACTATGACTTTTTTCATAACATTTTCGATATACTATATTCTGAGTATTTTTTTCATAACATTTTCGACATACTATACTATGACTTTATCTTTTTTACTTTTTTCAACATACTATACTATGACTTTTTTGTGAAATTTTTCGACATACTATACTATGACTTTTTTTTTTACATTTTTCGACAAACTATACTGACTTTTTTTAGGATTTTTTAAACATAATATGACTTTTTTTTTTTTTTTACTTTTTTCGACAAACTATACTATGACTTTTTTTAGGACTTTTTAAACATACTATGACTTTTTTTTTTTTTTTACTTTTTCGAAATATTATACTTTGACCTTTTTTTTTTACTTTTTACGACATACTATACTATGATTTTTTTGTGAAATTTTTCAACATACTATACTATGACTTTTTTTTTTACTTTTTTCAACATACTATACTATGACTTTTTTTGTGAAATTTTTCGAAATACTATACTATTTCTCTTTTTATTACATTTTTCGACACACTATACTATGACTTTTTTTAGGACTTTTTCAACATACTATGACTTTTTTACTTTTTTCGACATACTATACTATGAGTTTTTTTTCACAAAATTTTCGACATACTATACCATGAGTTTTTTTTTCATAACATTTGCGACATACTATACTATGACTTTTATTTTTTACTTTTTTCAACATACTATACTACGACTTTTTTTGTGAAATTTTTCGACATAATATACTATGACATTTTTTTTTACATTTTTCGACGCACTATACTATGACTTTTTTTAGGACTTTTTCAACATATTATGACTTTTTTACTTTTTACGACATACTATACTATGACTTTTTTTTGTGAAATTTTTCGACATACTATACTATGACTTTTTTTTTTACATTTTTCGACGCACTATACTATGACTTTTTTTAGGACTTTTTCAACATACTATGTCTTTTTTACTTTTTACGACATACTATACTATGACTTTTTTCATAAAATTTTCGACATACTATACTATGACTTTTTTTTCATGAAATTTTCAACATACTATACTATGACTTTTTTTTTTACTTTTTCAACATACTATGACTTTTTTTTTTTTACTTTTTCAACATACTATACTATGACTTTTTTGTGAAATTTTTCGACATACTATACTATGACTTTTTTTTTTTTACTTTTTTCAACATACTATACTAGGACTTTTTTTAGGACTTTTTCAACATACTACGACTTTTTTTTTTTTACTTTTACGACATACTATGCTATGACTTTTTTTGTGAAATTTTTCAACATACTATACTATGACTTTTTTTTTTACTTTTTTCAACATACTATACTTCGACTTTTTTTTGTGAAATTTTTCGACATACTATACTATGACTTTTTTTAGGACTTTTTCAACATACTATGACTTTTTTACTTTTTACGACATACTATACTATGACTTTTTTCATAAAATTTTCGACATACTATACTATGATTTTTTTCATAACATTTTCGATATACTATATTATGAGTGTTTTTTTCATAACATTTTCGACATACTACACTATTTTTTTTTTTTTTTACTTTTTTCAACATACTATACTATGACTTTTTTGTGAATTTTTTCGACATACTATACTATGACTTTTTTTTTTACTTTTTTCAACATACTATACTACGACATTTTTTTTTTACATTTTTCGACATACTATATTATGACTTTTTTTAGGACTTTTTCAACATACTATGACTTTTTCTTTTCATACATTTTTCGACATATTATACTATGACTTTTTTCATAAAATTTTTGACATACTATACTATGACTTTTTTTAGGACTTTTTCGATATACTATATTATGTGTTTTTTTTATCATAACACTTTCGACATACTATACTATGACTTTTTTCATAAAATTTTCGAAATACTATACTATAACTTTTTTCATAACATTTTCGATATACTATATTATGAGTGTTTTTTTCATAACATTTTCGACATACTACACTATTTTTTTTTTTTTTTACTTTTTTCAACATACTATACTATGACTTTTTTGTGAATTTTTTCGACATACTATACTATGACTTTTTTTTTTACTTTTGTCAACATACTATACTACGACATTTTTTTTTTACATTTTTCGACATACTATATTATGACTTTTTTTAGGACTTTTTCAACATACTATGACTTTTTCTTTTCATACATTTTTCGACATATTATACTATGACTTTTTTCATAAAATTTTTGACATACTATACTATGACTTTTTTTAGGACTTTTTCAACATACTATGACTTTTTCTTTTCATACATTTTTCGACATATTATACTATGACTTTTTTTTTACTTTTCTCGACATACTAACAATTTTTTTTTTTACTTTTTTCGACATATTATACTATGACTTTTTTCATAAAATTTTCTACATACTATACTAATTTTTTTTTTTACTTTTTTCGAAATAATACACTGACTTTTTTCATAAAATTTTCGACATACTATGACTTTTTCTTTTCATACATTTTTCGACATATTATACTATGACTTTTTTCATAAAATTTTTGACATACTATACTATGACTTTTTTTAGGACTTTTTCGATATACTATATTATGTGTTTTTTTATCATAACACTTTCGACATACTATACTATGACTTTTTTTTTTACATTTTTCAACATACTATGACTTTTTTTTTTTTACTTTTTCAACATACTATACTATGACTTTTTTGTGAAATTTTTCGACATACTATACTATGACTTTTTTTTTTTTTACTTTTTTCAACATACTATACTAGGACTTTTTTTAGGACTTTTTCAACATACTACGACTTTTTTTTTTTTACTTTTACGACATACTATGCTATGACTTTTTTTGTGAAATTTTTCAACATACTATACTATGACTTTTTTTTTTACTTTTTTCAACATACTATACTTCGACTTTTTTTTGTGAAATTTTTCGACATACTATACTATGACTTTTTTTAGGACTTTTTCAACATACTATGACTTTTTTACTTTTTACGACATACTATACTATGACTTTTTTCATAAAATTTTCGACATACTATACTATGATTTTTTTCATAACATTTTCGATATACTATATTATGAGTGTTTTTTTCATAACATTTTCGACATACTACACTTTTTTTTTTTTTTTACTTTTTTCAACATACTATACTATGACTTTTTTGTGAATTTTTTCGACATACTATACTATGACTTTTTTTTTTACTTTTTTCAACATACTATACTACGACATTTTTTTTTTACATTTTTCGACATACTATATTATGACTTTTTTTAGGACTTTTTCAACATACTATGACTTTTTCTTTTCATACATTTTTCGACATATTATACTATGACTTTTTTCATAAAATTTTTGACATACTATACTATGACTTTTTTTAGGACTTTTTCGATATACTATATTATGTGTTTTTTTATCATAACACTTTCGACATACTATACTATGACTTTTTTCATAAAATTTTCGAAATACTATACTATAACTTTTTTCATAACATTTTCGATATACTATATTATGAATGTTTTTTTCATAACATTTTAGACATACTACACTATTTTTTTTTTTTTTTACTTTTTTCAACATACTATACTATGACTTTTTTGTGAATTTTTTCGACATACTATACTATGACTTTTTTTTTTACTTTTTTCAACATACTATACTACGACATTTTTTTTTTACATTTTTCGACATACTATATTATGACTTTTTTTAGGACTTTTTCAACATACTATGACTTTTTCTTTTCATACATTTTTCGACATATTATACTATGACTTTTTTCATAAAATTTTTGACATACTATACTATGACTTTTTTTAGGACTTTTTCAACATACTATGACTTTTTCTTTTCATACATTTTTCGACATATTATACTATGACTTTTTTTTTACTTTTCTCGACATACTATACAATTTTTTTTTTTTACTTTTTTCGACATATTATACTATGACTTTTTTCATAAAATTTTCTACATACTATACTAATTTTTTTTTTTACTTTTTTCGAAATACTACACTGACTTTTTTCATAACATTTTCGACATACTATACTCTGCCTTTTTTTTTTTTACTTTTTCGACATACTATACTATGACTTTTTTTTTTACATTTTTCGACACACTATACTTTGACTTTTTTTAGGACTTTTTCACCATACTATGACTTTTTTACTTTTTACGACATACTATACTATGACTTTTTTCATAAAATTTTTGACATACTATACTATGACTTTTTTCATAACATTTTTGACATACTATACTATGACTTTTTTTTTTTTACTTTTTTCAAAATACTATACTATGACTTTTTTGTGAAATTTTTCAACATACTATGACTTTTTTTTTTTTTTACTTTTTTCGAAATATTATACTGTGACTTTTTTTTTTCACTTTTTACAACATACTATACTATGACTTTTTTTTTTTACATTTTTCGACACTATACTATGACTTTTTTTAGGACTTTTTCAACATACTATGACTTTTTTTTTTTTTTACTTTTTTCGAAATATTATACTATGACTTTTTCTTTTTTACTTTTTACGACATACTATACTATGACTTTTTTTATGACTTTTTTTTTACATACTATACTATTACTTTTTTTTATGACTTTTTTTCGACATATTATACTATGACATTTTTTTTTACATTTTTTGACACACTATACTTTGACTTTTTTTAGGACTTTTTCAACATACTATGACTTTTTTTTTTTTTATATTTTTCAACGTATTATACTATGACTTTTTTTTTTTACTTTTCTCGACATACTATACAAATTTATTTTTTTTTTACTTTTTTCGGCATACTATACTATGACTTTTTTGTGAAATTTTTCAACATACTATGACTTTTTTTTTTTTTTACTTTTTTCGAAACATTATACTATGACTTTTTTTTTTTACTTTTTACGACATACTATACTATGACTTTTTTTTTTAAATTTTTCGACACACTATACTTTGACTTTTTTTAGGACTTTTTCAACATACTATGACTTTTTTTTTTTACTTTTTTCGAAATATTATACTATGACTTTTTTTTTTTACTTTTTACGACATACTATACTATGACTTTTTTTTTTACATTTTTCGACACCCTATATTATGACTTTTTTTAGGACTTTTTCAACATACTATGACTTTTTTTTTTTTTTACTTTTTTCAAAATATTATACTATGACTTTTTTTTTTTACTTTTTACGACATACTATACTATGACTTTTTTTTTTTACATTTTTCGACACACTATACTTTGACTTTTTTTAGGACTTTTTCAACATACTATGACTTTTTTTTTTTTTACTTTTTTCGAAATATTATACTATGACTATGATATTTACTATACTATGACTTCTTTTTTTTTCGACAAACTATGACTTTTTATAGGACATTTTTTTGACAAACTATACTATGACTTTTTTTCATAAAATTTTTGGCATACTATACTGCGACTTTTTTCTGTAAAATTTTTCAACATACTATATACTGACTTTTTTTTTTACTTTTTTCGTCATACCATACTATGACTTTTCTTTTCATAGAATTTTTCAACATACTATACTATGACTTTTTTTTTTTACTTTTTTCGACATACTATACTATGACTTTTTTTTTTTACTTTTTTCGACATACTATATACTATGACTTTTTTTCATGAAAGTTGACTTTTTTTGACTTTTTTTTTACACACAATACTATGACTTTTTTTTATGACTTTTTTCGACAAATTATGACTTTTTATAGGACATTTTTTTGAAAAACTATACTATGACTTTCTTTTGTGAAATTTTTCGACATACTATACTATGACTTTTTTTTTTACATTTTTCAACACACTATACTATGACTTTTTTTCGGACTTTTTCAACATACTATGACTTTTTTACTTTTTACGACAAACTATACTATGACTTTTTTCATAAACTTTTCTTCGACATAATATACTATGACTTTTTTTCATAAAATGTTCGACATACTATACTATGACTTTTTTTATGACTTTTTTTTTAAATACTATACTATAACTTTTTTGATGACTTTTTTTTTTACATACTTTACTATGACTTTTTTTTACTTTTTTTCGACATACTATACTATGACTTTTTTTTTTTTACATTTTTCAACATACTATGACTTTTTCTTTTTTTACGACATACTATACTATGACTTTTTTCATAAAATTTTCGACATACTATATTATGACTTTTTTCATAAAATTTTCGACATACTATACTATAACTTTTTTTATTACTTTTTTTTTACATACTATACTATGATTTTTTTCGACAAACTATGACTTTTTATAGGACATTTTTTTGACAAACTATACTATGACTTTTTTTCATAAAATTTTTGGCATACTATACTGCGACTTTTTTCTGTAAAATTTTTCAACATACTATATACTGACTTTTTTTTTACTTTTTTCGTCATACCATACTATGACTTTTCTTTTCATAGAATTTTTCAACATACTATACTATGACTTTTTTTTTTTACTTTTTTCGACATACTATACTATGACTTTTTTTTTTTACTTTTTTCGACCTACTATATACTATGACTTTTTTTCATGAAAGTTGACTTTTTTTGACTTTTTTTTTACACACAATACTATGACTTTTTTTTATGACTTTTTTCGACAAATTATGACTTTTATAGGACATTTTTTTGAAAAACTATACTATGACTTTTTTTTGTGAAATTTTTCCGACATACTATACTATGACTTTTTTTTTTACATTTTTCAACACACTATACTATGACTTTTTTTCGGACTTTTTCAACATACTATGACTTTTTTACTTTTTACGACAAACTATACTATGACTTTTTTCATAAACTTTTCTTCGACATAATATACTATGACTTTTTTTCATAAAATGTTCGACATACTATACTATGACTTTTTTTATGACTTTTTTTTTAAATACTATACTATAACTTTTTTGATGACTTTTTTTTTACATACTATACTATGACTTTTTTTATGACTTTTTTTCGACATACTATACTATGACTTTTTTTTTTTTACATTTTTCGACATACTATATTATGACTTTTTTTAGGACTTTTTCAACATACTATGACTTTTTCTTTTTTTACGACATACTATACTATGACTTTTTTCATAAAATTTTCGACATACTATACTATCTCTTTTTTCATAAAATGTTCGACATACTATACTATGACTTTTTTTATTACTTTTTTTTACATACTATACTATGACTTTTTTTTATGACTTTTTTCGACATACTATATACTATGACTTTTTTTCGGACTTTTTCAACATACTATGACTTTTTTACTTTTTACGACAAACTATACTATGACTTTTTTCATAAACTTTTCTTCGACATAATATACTATGACTTTTTTTCATAAAATGTTCGACATACTATACTATGACCTTTTTTATGACTTTTTTTTTAAATACTATACTATAACTTTTTTGATGACTTTTTTTTTTACATACTTTACTATGACTTTTTTTTACTTTTTTTCGACATACTATACTATGACTTTTTTTTTTTTTACATTTTTCAACATACTATGACTTTTTCTTTTTTTACGACATACTATACTATGACTTTTTTCATAAAATTTTCGACATACTATATTATGACTTTTTTCATAAAATTTTCGACATACTATACTATAACTTTTTTTATTACTTTTTTTTTACATACTATACTATGATTTTTTTCGACAAACTATGACTTTTTATAGGACATTTTTTTGACAAACTATACTATGACTTTTTTTCATAAAATTTTTGGCATACTATACTGCGACTTTTTTCTGTAAAATTTTTCAACATACTATATACTGACTTTTTTTTTACTTTTTTCGTCATACCATACTATGACTTTTCTTTTCATAGAATTTTTCAACATACTATACTATGACTTTTTTTTTTTACTTTTTTCGACATACTATACTATGACTTTTTTTTTTTACTTTTTTCGACCTACTATATACTATGACTTTTTTTCATGAAAGTTGACTTTTTTTGACTTTTTTTTTACACACAATACTATGACTTTTTTTTATGACTTTTTTCGACAAATTATGACTTTTTATAGGACATTTTTTTGAAAAACTATACTATGACTTTTTTTTGTGAAATTTTTCGACATACTATACTATGACTTTTTTTTTTACATTTTTCAACACACTATACTATGACTTTTTTTCGGACTTTTTCAACATACTATGACTTTTTTACTTTTTACGACAAACTATACTATGACTTTTTTCATAAACTTTTCTTCGACATAATATACTATGACTTTTTTTCATAAAATGTTCGACATACTATACTATGACTTTTTTTATGACTTTTTTTTTAAATACTATACTATAACTTTTTTGATGACTTTTTTTTTACATACTATACTATGACTTTTTTTATGACTTTTTTTCGACATACTATACTATGACTTTTTTTTTTTACATTTTTCGACATACTATATTATGACTTTTTTTAGGACTTTTTCAACATACTATGACTTTTTCTTTTTTTACGACATACTATACTATGACTTTTTTCATAAAATTTTCGACATACTATACTATCTCTTTTTTCATAAAATGTTCGACATACTATACTATGACTTTTTTTATTACTTTTTTTTTACATACTATACTATGACTTTTTTCGACAAACTATGACTTTTTATAGGACATTTTTTTGACAAACTATGCTATGACTTTTTTTCATAAAATTTTCGGCATACTATAATGCGACTTTTTTCTGTAAAATTTTTCAACATACTATATACTGACTTTTTTTTAACTTTTTTCGTCATACCATACTATGACTTTTCTTTTCATAGAATTTTTCGACATACTATACTATGACTTTTTTTTTTTACTTTTTTCGACATACTATACTATGACTTTTTTGTTTTACTTTTTTCGACATACTATATACTATGACTTTTTTTCATGAAAGTTGACTTTTTTTATGACTTTTTTTTTACACACAATACTATGACTTTTTTTTATGACTTTTTTCGACAAATTCTGACTTTTTATAGGACATTTTTTGACAAACTATACTATGAGTTTTTGAAGAAAAAAAAATTCGACATACTATACTGCGACTTTTTTTTGTGAAATTTTTCAACATACTATACTATAACTTTTTTTCATGAAATTATTCGACATACTATATGACTTTTTTTTTACTTTTTTCAACATACTATACTATGAATTTTTCATTTTTACATTTTTCAACGTACTATACTTTGACTTTTATTTGTGAATCTTTTTTTTTTGATTTCATAGAATTTCTAGATTGTTATTTGTTGTGAAACGTCTAGCAGTAGCGGTAACGACAGCTGCTGCTGTTCTTATTATTATCCTTTAGCGTAGCATAC